>JAPMOQ010024668.1:897077-938745 GCA_026543055.1 Argiope trifasciata | reverse complement strand
ACACACACACACACACACACACACACACACACACACACACACACACATATATATATATATATATAACCTAAGCATGACAATTTAACTACCAATCACTTTTATTTTCTAAGAAATGAAAATCTGCTTAAGATTAAACTGTAGTTAAGATTGTATTAAAAGTTAGGTATTAAGAAAGTTACTGATAGATGGATGATTTTATTTCAAATTCAGCTTCAAAAAGTATGAACCAACCCTAGATGTAGACAAGAAGAATCTCAAGTGCCAAAAAGGGTACGAAAATCATTTAAAAAGCGATTAAGCCTTTTATGCAGGGATTGTCAGGGATTATTTCTTCAGCCTCAAGGTCATAGGGTTTGAAGCGTTTCTGTCTCAAACTGTCTGGAGAAAATTCATCCACGTCCTATACCTTTCAGTCAGCTTCTGTGGAAGGGAAGGGGTTGTAATAAATTTTATTACGTGCCTTTTCATTTGAGACTTTAATAAAAAAGGGTAGAATCAACAACGATATTTCGAAAAAAAGAATAAATAGATGCTTGAGTGCATTGAACATATAAATGGATGTATTGATAGCTTGTTTTCTTTAACTGTGTAGTTTTCTTAATGTAAAACTAAAAACTAACATAACTCGACATGTAAAGAAACAGTCATGAGTTAGGTGACAATTTTTGATTCTCCAACCCCAGATCATTCGAGGATTCAGATTTTAGCCCTGGATCAAAACAATAAATTGGTCTTCTGTACAAATTGTTAGCCCTGGATCAAAACAGTAAATTGGTCTCCCGTACATATTGAAATAATGTAATTGAATTTACATTTTGCATTAAAAATACATTTGCAATATCTCCCTCAAATCCAATTTAGCGCTTATTTTTTAATTATATAAAACATAAATATAATGCACAAGCAATGACAAATTTCTAGTTTTGCAAAATGTTTAATTTTTTTGCCTTTTTATGGTTATATTTGTTATGATGAAGTTAAGTAAGCTTGCTGTACATGCAGAAGTTTTTCCGCTATCATTTAATTCGAAAGTCAAAAAACTCCTTGATATAGTAATCTATTACCAACACGAAACGACTAAATACGTTCTTGGACAATTACGTTGACCTCTAGAATACTCTAGGTTCTTTGACGCTATGTCATCGAAGACAACATGGTTTTTTTTTTCTTATTTCCGTTTGAAATCTTTTTCTGCTTCTACGAAGACGTGCATGCCGAATTCGACGTCCTAAATTATTAAAAATATTCCTCTTCTGCTCAGTCGCAGCTTTGGAAATCAAACTCGCACAGGAAGACTCGCACACTCGCGAAATCTAATACTATAATACGAGGAATGGTTGCCAAGTCGAAAATCGTCCCAGAATTAATAAACTCCGGTAAACTTGGGGGTCTGGGGTTTTTGACCACGAGGAATCGATTGGCGCCGGTTTTGAAGCGCTACGGTCGAGCAGTTCGGAGTTACAGATAGGATATTTTCAAACTTTATTAGTTCGCCATAATGGCTACTTAAATTTTCAAGCGGTAACGTGCTGCCATCTAGAGCCAATATGGCGAACTAATAAAGTTTTATTTTTATGCTGTTATAGGTTTATAATATGTTTCTTATGTATGTATATATGTTTGGTTTTTCTAAATAAATTTGTCAAAAATATTGAACTTCAACACATTTTAATCTTTACCTTTACTTTACCTTTGTATAGAATAGTTCCCTTTCCAAACTCTAACTTTGTTTAGAATAGTTTACAATGGTGCACTTTAACCGGTTATCTTTTCACCAATGGTTTCACAAATTTTCTTATGGCATGTATTGTTTTGATAAATCACAATTGAAAATTTAAATCTTCGAGTTAACTTCGATACCTGTTTTCTCCGAGCGGAGCTCGGTCACCCGCTGGTGTACTCGTAAAATAAAGAACAAGTCAGAAGAAAAAAATTATAATTTTATTTATATAATGGTTATTAAACCCGTAATTCTTTAACCACATAATTTTTTATAAATAAAAGAAGTTGAAAGTTCTTGTTTCAATGAATTTCAGAATAATCTTGAAAGACCTGCACCCTAAAGAATCTCATGTTTACCACGCAATTCTTCTTCACGCATCAAATTTGCTATTCTCCTTTCGAAATGATTTGTGGCATGCTATTACATATCCTTCTAAAACGATTCTAGCAGAAATTCCCAATATTTCATTAAAACTGTTTGTTTCGAGACAAAAAGCGTTAAAATTAGTCAAAAAATATTTTTAAAATTTCCTAAACTTTAGAAAAATTTGCTCAACTATTAAAATAGTATCATTTAAAAAAATACTTTTTTTGAATTTTAAGATGACATAAAATTTATTTTTTATGTTGTGGTATTTTCGGAAGTTATCACGAAAAAGCGTCAAAATTTATATTAATTTTTAATTAATTAAAATTTTAAAAAATCTTTTATAGGGGCACTTTCCATTCTCTAAGGTATAAATGTGCCAAATCTCGTAGCTGTAATCAAACGGTCAGGCCTACATAGTTCCAATACATCTTTATATTTAGTAGAGATGAAGATTTATGAGGGTATCTTCAGTTTTCTGAATTTGAATTGTTGTTTGATACCATTTCTTCGATGTTAGCTTGAACAGCAGCAAGAAAACTTATTAGTTCTTATACGGCTGGAAATGGGGCAATCATGTGAATACAAGCTTAATTGATTTTACTACAGGACTAAGAGTTTCTTTGTTCGTAATGGTCTAACGCATGTGTAAAGCGATATTTTTTATAGTATGCTTGCCCATATAATAAGATATATTTACAAAATCATCTGATTTAGGAATGAAGCGGCTGTTAGCATGAAAAATGAATTTTACAGTATATGTAATAAACAAAAAGGAAAAGATTATAAGATAAACATCCTATAATTAATCTTTACTTAATCTTACCTAAGCTAACTTTTACAAATTACTTGAAGTCAAGGGCGATTTTTCGAATCGCTTCATTTGAAGTAAAGATAAGATATTCATAAGGAATATATAGTAAAGAAAAGTATTTACTGGTTATCTAAAAATCTGGTTGAATTGTTTTTTAATTACATAAAAATTTAATTTATAACTTTTGCATGAAAATTTCTTAAAATTTTTTATTTATAAGCATAATTTTTATGTATTAGAGCAAGAGAAGAACAAAGGATTTAAGTAATTAGAAATCGATGTTCCTTTCGCAAACTTATTGATTGAAATAAATTTAGTGAACAAATTAATTTGGCAGAAAAAAATCCATGGACAATGAGCTAATATCATAAAAGAGAACTTTGAAGTGAAAGTTTACTTCAATTTTCGTTCAATGGCCTTTAAGAAAAGAAGAGCTTTCAAGAAGAGACGTGCGTGTACTATTTTTTTTTTTTTTGGCTTCATACCAAGGGCCATTAAAATTCTTGCTTTTCCCAAGCGCCGAAAATAGATATATTTCCCGAAATTCAAGTTTCCCCTGAAATTTTTTCTTGTATTTGGATTTCAGTATTCAAGCATTTTACCAAAATAACTTGATTTTATTAGTATCCTCCTTTTTTAACAACAGCGGATGGTTCCTACCAAAAAGATTTGCACGTATTAGATTTTAGATTGCTAAAGCTTTTATCTAGAATAATCTTTCTTCTTTAAATCTTCTTACTAAAGTTGAGAATGACAAAGTGAACGAAAATTGTGTATTTGAAACAAGAACGACAATTTCCAAGGACTTAAATGGACCTTTTAATTTATTTCATCCTTTTGTCAAAAAGTATTACTTTAAAGACAGCGTTCTGTTAAGTCGGCACTTTTAAGGTTTTTTAATGTTTGCGTGTATGTCCAATTGAAATTTCTGACTCGTCACCATAAAAAAAATTCCGAACAAATGGATGACAATTTATTACTTTCTCATGTGAAGTTTAATAAACGGTACTGTTGAATGAAAAACTACTGACTTCTAAAAATATAAAAGAATTTCGTATCTTATAGTTAATTTCATACATAAACTCTTTTTATTTATATTCTTCGATAGAAAGAAGTAAAAACAAATATTTTTAGAAGTGAATGCAGGATGCATAACGCAATTTTGAAAACATCATTTAGCAGTGAATCACATTCGCCAGATAAACTTGGAGAATGTATGGAGAAATATCAAATATACAAAGCTCTATTACATATTTTGCTGTTAAAAATATTTAATATTTCAAAATAATGCATAATGGGATGTTACTATTTAGTTGAATTGCATACGGGATTTCAGATATTTATTGATTCACCGCTTAACTGTTTTCACCATACGTGCATCGATTTATCGGGTTTTGATAACTGTGAGCAAAAATAATCCATTCATAACGATTATAGTTCAATATTAAAATTACTTCGATTGCACAGGTAAGCCAAGTATTCAATAAATTTCTATTTTAATCAAAGTAAGGAAATATTCCTCAAATTGAAGGTGTCATCTTATTAACACGTTCACTGCCACTACCCACGCCTGATATCAGGACCATCTGTCTAATTAGATGACCCCTTCTTTGCTCTCTTTTAATTGTAGTAGAAAAGGGTGTCATCTAATAACATAGATGGTTTGGTCCTAGAAAAGAACGCAATCTATGAGTGATCTTGTAGTTGACAGTCTACGTGTTAAATCTATACTTATAATAAAGCTCAATGTGTGTGTGTGTGTTGACGCTCTACAGGCCAGACCGTTGGACCTACAGCTACCAAATTTGGCACATGTATACCTTGGAGGTCGGGAATGTGCACCTCGGGGCCCTTTTTTTGAATTTTTAATTAGAATTTGAATTAATTAAAATTTAAGCAAAATTTCGACGTTTTTCCGCTATAACTTCCGAAATTATTATCGGACAAACATGATTTTAACATCCATTTAAAGATAAAAAAAATTAGCTTTCTAATGGTATCAGTGTTTTAATGTATAATTCAAGCTTCTATTTTTAACGAATTTTTAAAGAAATATTTTAACTATGTTTTTTAAGCACGTGACTGGATAAAATAAAATAAAACAATACCGGAAGTTCAAATGAAAAAACAACTATCATCGTAAATCAAATCTAAAGAAATACAACTTTCAGCACGTGACTGGATAAAATAACATAAAAATAAAATGTGAAATCTTCTATAAAAATAAATGCAAGGCAAAGGATTCTAAGAAATCGTTTGCAATATTTATATCATTAATTCAATAAATTATCCTAATTTACAGTAAACCTGATTGAATTTAGACAGGATATGCATTGAAATCCCGACTTAATGGCATATTTCTATAATCGTTTGCAATATCTGTATCATTAATTCAATAATTTTTTCCCTTTTTCGCTTTCTTTAAAAAACATATTTAACATTTTGGCAATATCACCGAAAAAAACATTTTTAATATTTTGGAAGCATAATTGATAAATTATTAGAGCATTAAGCTCAAAAAGTTTTTCCGAATAAAGTTACCGACTCTTTAACTACTAACAACTGAATCTTTTAACTTAAACTATTTCTTAAATTTTGGCTAAAAAATATATGATTTAATTGGAAATTTTAGAACGCATTACTCATGGCGAACCAGCTGGTTGCCAAAGGCGGCTAGTAGTAAAGAAAATTAAACAGTTAAGCCGTTCATTAACCATAATATAATAACATTTTTAAGTAGGTTGATTATACTTGTATATTTAGGCGTTTACTGATTAATTAGTATCTCCAATTTACCATAACTGATAAATTAGTTTATCTATAACTTATTTTGTCCAGTGAATTAAAATAGTATTCTATAAAAGTTTTTATTTATTTGTTTAATGATTACAGAAAAATTAAAATGTCGCATGTCACAGAATGAAAGCAAATATAAGAAAATGCATAGAATACCTACAAACAAAATTGGATACATAAATTATACTCGAATAAAATAAAATACTCATAATAAACGGAGTTTGCACATCGTACATCTAATAAAAGATATCACAAATATTTGATGAGTTGAAAGGTGAAGATATTTAATCTTAACTTTATAAACATTACAAGAAATTTCGAAAGCATAAATAATTTCTGAATATTTATCAAATCGTTTATATAATGTGAATAAAGAGCAAATGTCAATGCGATTAAACTTAATAAAGATATGAAAAGTTTGCTCATCAAAGTGCTGAATGACACCACAAAAAAAAAAGAATACAACTGATTATTTTAAGGCAATCAATCGTACAATTACTAATTTTACATAAAAACAGCATGCAACAATTTCAGACTATGGCTATTGTAAATAGCATGCAGATAACTGAATATCTAGACAGAAAAACATAATTGATCCTCAGGCATTAATTTCCCTTGTAAAACTTAACTTACAAATTTCAATTCTTTAAAAACGGAATGTGAAATCTTTCTGAATTCTTTAGTCCGAGTGGAGAGAAAGAATTTCAAACAGGAGAATGGGATTAACTATTAATTATGTCTTCTGTCTGCTCTACTGTATAAAAGGGAGGGGAGGATGGTGAAATTGTCCACCAATAGATATTCTTCGCTACGATTTTTGATTGTCTTCTTTTTTCTTTGAGATGCAATTACTCGTGACACAAATTTCGAGTTATTTTGGGCATGTCTTCAACAGTATAACGGATCCATCAGCTTTTGTTCTGCGTCTATCAACCTTGTTTTGAACTGATTGCATGGATCAATTTGAAAGTAAAGAACAACGATCATTATCAATAGTTTTTACATTTATTTTCCTTTCATTGCATGCTGTGAACCTTGCTGTGTCCCGAATAAATTGCTTCTTATTTGTGTCGTTTATTCGGGACATTTAACAAGCTTGATTTATAACTCACTTCTAAATCGGATTTACTTTATTAGCCAAATTTGACTAAATTAATTTTTTTAAGGAAAAGCAATTTGAAACGAAATGAAAATAGCTTGCTTGAAGGCCTCAGTGAAAACAGTTTGGATACTCTTTTACCAATAGAAATAGTAAAAGAACTGTATATATAGCTCTTCCCCCCCCCCAATTTAGGAGGGCTGCAGTAGCGTGTGTTCAAGAAAAAAGAGGTCACCTCGAGTAAACCGCTCGGCAGGTATTAAGGTTTTCACTTCTATTGAGGAATGATATCGTTGCTTGGTTCCCATTCCCTACTCTATTTCGAGTATGGAAGAAAATTCTTTATGATTGATTCGTTTCACAGATGGCGTCACGAGTGATTTCGCTCTTCATACGGCACACAACTTTGTTTCGATACGTCTCTTTTTTGAATCCCATAAATTAAACAAATTCGACTTAATCCTTTGTAGTATTATATATTCCCTTTTCACTCACATATTCGCTTTCCATCTATATTTCTTAATGAAATTTTCTATTCAATAATATTTGGAATGTTTTTCTGTGGCTTAGTAAAGAAAACATTATTCTTATTTGCAAATTTTCAAAGCACTTTAATGAAATAAGTTAAATAAATGTAATTAGTTTACATTTATCTAACTTATAGTTTACATTTATCTAACTTATAGTTTACATTTATCTAACTTTAGTAGTAGTCTACTTTTCGAATTGCTACTACTAAATTTGGGCTTTAACTTCAAAACAAGTGGATGAGGTAAATGTTTTGGTGGACTTACCTAATTTAACATTTTTACAAAAAGATATTTTCCAAACATCTTTAATACCCTTTGAAGTTAATAAAATCTTAAATCGTAATATTTCGATCCACCATTCCTTTTTGTGCTGAGTTTACTTTGCTTTCAATTTAACCTTACCCAGCATGCTTTTTTTTATTGTTAGTAGTGAAAATCCCAAAGTTTTAAAGACATTATAGAATATAAGCAATGCAGGAAAGATAACAATCAATTTTAAAAACATTAATTGAATTTTTTTATAACTAAAAAATTTCTACTTAAAATCTCTCTCACTAAAATATTTTGCAAACGAGCTTATTAAACTATTTAAATCATAAAAAAAACGTTTTAAAATGTTAGTGAGGCAATGGTGAGTTGCTGTAAAATGTAACGTTAAAAGCAAGCTGACCTCTTTTTTTTGTTTTATTTTCCACGGAATGAAATTTGCATATTCTTATTATTTAAACTATCAGCAATCATTTATTTCTCAATTGTTTTGATCGAGTCTTTCACTTATCACTAAAATAAATAAATAGCCCATAACATATTGATATACATTAATAAATCTGAAAGTAATACTCAGAGAACGAAAATAAGAATAAAAAAGAAGAAGAATCACTGAAATTGAAAATATGTGATGAACTTTTACTACCTGTAATAGAATCAGACTCAATATCAGAAAACCTGGAAGTTTTGCAGCAAGAAAAGCAAAACCTTCAACTCATTTTGTTTAACTTTTAACTTAATATAATTATTATCTGACCTGAACATATACATTTAGCGATTGACACTTATCATAAGTATTCTTTATAAGCTTTTTATACATCTATCGTGAAAAATTACACCATTCATCTATACTTATAATAAAGCTCAATGTGTGTGTGTGTGTGCGTGTGTGTGTGTGTGTGTGTGTGTTGGCGCTCTACAGGCCAGACCGTTGGACCTACAGCTACCAAATTTGGTATATGTATACCTTGGAGGTCGGGAATGTGCACCTCGGAGCCCTTTTTTCGAATTTTTAATTAGAATTTGAACTAATTAAAATTTAAGCGAAATTTCGACGTTTTTCCTCTATAACTTCCGAAAATATTATCGCACAAACATGATTTTTACATCAATTTAAAGATTAAAAAATTAGCTTTCTAATGGTATCAAGGTTTTAATGTATAACTTAAGCCTCTATTTTTAACGAATTTTTAAAGAAATATTTTAACTATGTTTTTTTGATCACGTGACCGGATAAAAGAAAAGAAAACAATGACGGAAGTTCAAATAATAATAAAAAAAACTATCATCGTAAATCAAGTCTAAAGAAATGATACTTTCAGCACGGGACTGGATAAAATAACATAAATATAAAAAGTGATACTTTCTAAAAAATAAATGCAAGGCAAAGGATTCTATAATCGTTTGCAATATCCAAATGATTAATTCAATAAATCTTCTTTATTTACGGTAAACCTGATTGAATTTAGACAGGATATGCATTGAACTCCCGACCTAATGGCATATTTCTATAATCGTTTGAAATATCTGTATCATTAATTTAATAATTTTTTTTTGCCTTTCCGCTTTCTTTCAAAAAACATATTTAATATTTTGGCAACATCACCGAAAAATACATTTTTAATATTTTGGAAGCATAACCGATAATTAAAACTGACTGATTTATAAAATTAAAGAATATTATCAAGAAAACGGGATCTTTTAGAACTTTCCGTCCATCATCTTAAAGAAAATATTAATTTCAGGCCAATAATTGCCCGGAATTACTTCAAGGCTATTGAATATGTGATTTAATTGAAAATTTTAGAACGCATTATTCATGGCGAACCAGCTGGTCGCCAAAGGCGGCTAGTAGGAAATAAAGACAATGTTGAGTTTCAAAACTATCTAAAGTTGTCCCAAAGACAATTATGCAGAGAATATTTCAAAATAATATTTGTTAGATTGCTCTGTCACGAAAATCAGATAAACATCAAATAATAGATAACTTACTTAGAAATAGGAAAATCTTTATTAAAAATAATACCTAAAATGTTTACGTATTATTTATTATTCCATTTCCGATAATAGCTTCCATACAAATTTTCCGAATTTCAATTTTAATAAAAGTAAAACAAAGAAAGAAAGAAAAACGGTTTTAGAAACTTAAATAAAAGAAAACAACACAAAGGAAGTTTAACATGGAAGCATATGCTTTACATTTAACAAGTAAGTCCAAATTTTATCTTTAAAATTATGCATGATATTTCAAAAATTAAAGTGTCGAATAATCAGACTTTAATTTAAGAACTTTAATTCAATTTAAGACTTTCGCTTTTAAGATTTTCGTCCAAGAATAAAAGCGAATATCTGTACATGTTTGGGTTTGTCTGCCTGTTTAAAAAGAAATACCGTTACACGTTTAGTTACTAAATTTAATACGAATAAATTTTGGAGTAAAAAATGTGCAATTCTGAGTTTTTTTCGAGTTTAGTTTAGTTATATTAACGTCCCGTTGTAAAACAACACTAGGGCTATTTTGGGACGGACCTCGTAATTTTGAACCATTGTCAGATGACGAGGACGACACCTGAGCTGCCCCTTCCTCTCTACCACACCAGCGGGAGAACATTTGGCGAAAGAAATTTAATATGCAAGAGACCCTCTTATATGATGGTTCTTCGGAGGAATTGAGTCTCGAACCTGAAAAACCTCCGGCTCCGAAGCCGAGACCTTATCACCAGGCCATTGCGGCCCAGTGCATTTTTCGAAGTTTTAATTTAAATTTATGAAAAAAATAAGCAAATTTTGGTATTTTTAAGGATATTCCAAAAACATTAATATTCAAAAATAGCGTTATTCTTAACGTAAGTTGTTTTAAAATTTAAAAAAATATAAATAAAACCCCCTTCGTTAGTTTTATTGTTTTTTCTCTCTTAAAATTACGTGTCTTTATTTCATTAAAAATATACATATAGATCTTAGATATCATATATAAGTTTTAATCATGATTTTACATTTATATTTATGCATAAAAATATATATATAAATATAAATTTGTGTAGAATTAACGACTAAAAATAATGTATAACTAACGATTAAGAAATGAAAATTTACTCACCTCATTCCGAAGATTAATGACGCAAAGAAGGCAGACTGCTAAGACTATTTTAGCGATTTTAATGTAACGATCAAAGACTGGAGCGAATCATACGAATACAGAATGGACGACTCAATCGAATACAATAAAATCCACTGGAAACATGAATAAGAAAAATGAATAGACAGGAAATAATAATAATAAAAACAAAACTAAAGTCATTTTTTGCTGCGCCTTCATTGCTCCCCCCCAGCCCGGCCTGATGAATCAATAATTTGAATGCTAGATTTTTATGAGATTTGATATATTTTTTTTATCTATTATATTTGTTAAGTGATTTATTTTATTAACAATTTATTTACTTGATTACCGGAAATTTCAAAGCTGTGGATATATATTAATTATTTTAATAAGTTATTTGGCACTAAACTCTAAGTTTATTTTGTTATTAATTAGCTGAAATATGCAAATAAATGAACCGAAATGAAATATGCAAATAAATACTTTTTTAAAATAGTATTTTGCCATTTTAAATTTCATTTTACAACTTATTATTCTTCAGTTTTTAATTATATTTGACATACTTTGATGGTGAGAATTACACGGCTTGCAAATAAGCTTGATATACTTAGACGTCTGTTTAAAAAGAAAATGAAAAGTTTTATAATTTTAAGGAAATAACAATTTTCTTATGTTTAAGCATCAAAATTTGTTTCAAATACCTATGCATTTTCTCGCGGCATCTACTCGCCAAACATTCTTGCCAACACTAATACGTATGGCAAATTGAAATGATCACTGCTTCGACCCTCTTTCTAATGAGCTCCGGAGGATTCATTGGACATTTATGACGCATGGAAATGTCCGCTACCTTTTTGTTTTGTATACGATGAATCTCCCCCTGTGATCACCCTAGCGAAAGATAACCTTACTGTGAACGGCAATTTGTCATCTCCTTTATCTATAGGCAGTGATGGATTTTAGAATGAGAGTTATTTTTTCGTGAAGGGGTTCATTTGTTTGCATGAAAATCTTTCAGAATCTCCTGTAATAATAAATTTTCCTAGAGAGGTTGCTTGTATTGGGAAGTTGCTATTTGAGGGTTCACTTTCCCCCAGATATTTCAGATTTCGTAAAATTCCAAATATAATATTTCCGCCTTATCTTTCTTCTTTTATTTTCAATGTTATGTGAACGCTGTTTAATTTAAAACTGTTTGTTGTTTTTGTTCATGGTTAGCAGTTCTTTATTTGGAATTTTAAGAAGTTTGATTTCACAAAGAAATAAGCTCCCCACTATCTATCTCTCATAACATAATATGCTATTTATTTCCTTACATAATCGTTGTACAATTAGAAGCTAATTATTAAAACTATCTATAATATTACTCATAATCTTTAAAAATTGAATACACGCTATTAAGCATCACAAAATTCTAGTGGCCATATCTCTAGCAAAATTGGTTCCATTTCTAAACAATACATATGGCGAATTCCCTATTATTCATGCTAAATCTGGCTATCGAGTAGCTAATATAGTTGAATCAGCGCTACAATTAATTCCTCTCGCTGCCTTATTTCGAAAGGGAAGGTATCCGACTGTTACGGTAGTAGAAAGTATTTATGAACTCAGATCACAAATTCGCTGTGGCTGGAAAAATCGAAGTCCATGGAAGGCATAAAAAATTCTAATAAATAAAATGATGCTTTAATTAAAGATTATTTTCCATTATTTACGTGGTATTTGCAGATTTTTGAGAGTATTTAATGCTTATAGCATTACAACGCGACACAGCCCTCGTCTTGCACGGGTGAGACAAGTGGGAGCGTCTATGCTCGTACGGGGAAGAACTAATCGTGTGGGGTAACAATGGAACTCCGCAAACATACTAGCAGCGCCATTCAAACACTTTGCAGAAATACAAAATGAAGCATAAGTTTGAAACGAAAATAAAATTTGTGATGAAATTCAATGAAACTTTGGGATTAATGAAATAATCAGAATTACTTTTTGTCGCCAATGGTAACGAATTCGACTGAAGTTACTATTGAGCTCTCTGCTATTTTGCTAAAGGATATTTAAATTACTTTCAAATTCAGAACATTTTTACACATAAAATTGGTGAAGGTAATTATATTTTAGAGAGCATGTGTACATTGAAAATAAGTTAGAAATGAAATTGAGATATTTTTTTTGAACCTAAAAATTGTTAGTATGACAGTTTTTAATATTTTGTTTCTGTACAATAGTATATACTTCAAAGAAAATAAATAAATATAATAATTAATAAATAATTTAGAGAAGGCTTCAAGCCTATTTAATAAAGAAAATTTTACATTCTATTAGAATATAAACAATATTTTATAAAAATTATGAAATAATTACGATTAATTATATTATCCTTTTTTTTTTGTTAATTAGCTAGATGACCTCGTTTTATACAATTTGATGTTAAATACTTACATAAGTTTAAATAAATAAAAAGAAGATTATTAAGTTTTTGTTATTAATTGATTGTACGTTAGAATTCTTAAACTATTTTTTTTTCATCTTACTGTGCAATCCTTAGATATATAAAATGTTATTCAGTTTCTTTTCTGAATTGTGTTGTACTTTGTATACATATGATTAGATATTTTCTAGATTCTGAGTATGCAATTTCAGTGTAAGGAATTATTTAAAAAAATTTTTTTTTCGAGAATTAAAAGTAATAAGACCATATATCGCCAATTTGGCCCAAAAAGTGCAAATGTAAGAAATGTTACCTACGCGAAATGAATGATTAATTCACAGTACTTGGAATTGTGACTCATAATGTAATAAATGCTGTGGTATTAAATAAAATGATTCATTAAGCAATCAATAACAGAACGATAAATCAGTTTAACGAAGCATTCACAATAATCCAATAACACTATCTGATAACATATTACGCTATTATCAGTTGACAAAACTTACAAAAATAATTCCATATTAATTGGTTCGTAGTGCTCCAGACAATTATGAATTAAAGATACAAACAAGTCAAAAGATTACACACAATTCGTTAAACAGCATATCTAATTAATTTATGTGCTTAAAAATCTTGAATATATATCAAATTAACGCAAGTTTCCAAATCATACAGAAAAAACATAATATTATTTTGGGTCTTCTGATGAGTAAATCTTTATTTTTATCATCATTTTAAATTTCAGGAACACTAAATTTGAATATTTCATTATAATTGCTATCACAATACAAAATTTGTCAACAAAATTTAAATTAAGAGTATCAGTCAAAGCTATAGACCTTATATGTGGCAATTCTGTCGTAGAATCAGGTCTTGAATTGGGATCCAACAAACACAAAGTTACGAGAGGTTTGTTACTTCCAGTTTTAGTTTTTAGTTCACGACTGGAAAATTTGAGAACGACTTCCTGATCTCAAATAGACTTGCATATCAAAGTCTTTATATCTTGAAAAGACTAAATAGGTCTGCTATTTTCATGGTTTAAAGTTTATTATTCAAAGTCGTGACTTTGTCATGATAATCCTTCCCTCGATTTAGCTTATAGTTAATATACCTAGGCCTGCATTTTCTATGGAAACAGCTATAAAAATGACTAAATTATCCTTCATCTAGGAATTATAGACAATGAAATTATATTGTTTTTAATCGTTTTTTTATAATAAAAACATAAGTGAAATTTATTCACATATCAATAGGATCAATTGTTTGATCGATTATGTGCTGAATCATGGTTAGTATGTTACTATAAAAAGTTGTACTTTGTATAAATACTGGATCGTAATGTTTCAACTATTGGAGAAAGGTGTATTTTTTTCGAGGTCGAGTTTCAGAAAATTAAAATAGACCATTTTTGTTGTACTTTGAGGCAATTGTTATTGTGTCGAGAAATGTTTTTGATACCTTTTCAAAGATTTATGTTCTTTCATTTCGGTTAAGACCATGTATTTGGATATTTGGAATATAAAATAAAATGCCATTTAAAATTTGAAGCATTGTTCTTAATTTTTCCCCTTGTTGTCGAAATCGCTTGCAGATGAGTGTGTGGACTATTTTCTTTGATTTTTATTCATTTTTGCTGACTGATTCACAAGTCAACAACCTAGTAAAACTGTGAAATTCAGTATTTAGATTACGTTAAAAAGTTTTTTGTCAAATAATTTTTACTAATTTGGTTTAAATTGAAATTTTTTTATGTATTCAAAGACAAAAATCACTCTCTTAATTTTTTTAAAAATCAAGCAAAATTTTTTAATATTCTACACTGGAATAAAATGTAATATTAAAAACTTCTTATATATAGATTAAATGAATAGCAATAAAAATATCTGATTTTAGAATCTGAAAGGGACCCTTGGAACTTATATAGCTCAATGATCCATAAAAGATACAAACCGACCCTTTTCTTAATTTATGAGTACGATTGATACTTATAATTGCTGTTGAAACTACTTTATTCTTCCATATGTAATATCAAATAATCAAATATATGGTCCTAATGCAAATTAAATTACAGAATAAGATTACTTTGAAAATATTTACCCGTAAATGCTAGTTTTTGGTAAGTCATAACGGGAATCATAATATTTGTTATGAACTGAGTTCTTAAGTTAATATTAAATGAAACAAGAGAACTATTAAAAACACTTTTTTTAAATAAAAATTTGTTTTTAGTAGTATGAGGTGCAACGTGACATAATTTCTTTGAGTTGATGACTGAATTGTCCAATTTTATCTCATGTTCCTCCAATTCAAAGAAGTCGTGTTGTTTAAAATTAAGGCAACAGTAGGATTATCAAACAAAAGGACCAATCAAATGATACAGTACATTGTGTTGCGTTAATGTAATAAGAAATCATAACTATCCAAGATTCTATTTATCAGTAACCTCATGAGAACCTTTATGTTAATGAAGGAATGATAGAATCATAGTTTAATCAATTAAACACATATATCAAAATAAACATAAAAATGAAAAAAGTTGATGTCAATAATTTTGACTATTTGCATCAATATTAAATGTCTGATTTTTTAGTTCATTATACTTTGAACTTGACATGACATACAATCAAGAAAAAGAGACGGAAAATTTAATTCCTTACTAATTTTACAAATCAAATTTAATTACCTTTAAATCTATTTAAGGAGAAAGTACAAAACACTGATATAGTATTAATTCTGAAGCAGGCAGCATTACGTTAAGCTCAAGTCATATCAATGAGAAAGATTTTTCTTATAACCAACAGGGATACCATTCAATAAAGAACAAACGGAAACAGATGTGTTCGAGGGATGTTTACTGAAAAAAAAGCTGACCACTTTTAGACCCCAAGAGATAAAAAGTCAAAACGGGAGAAATTTCCATGCATGCAGCTGTGACCTAATATACTGGCGGGAAAAAAAATCCCACCACCAAGATTTTTTTTTTTTTTTTTTTTTGGAGAATGATGAAGTTTGGGCTGTTCATTAGTCTAGTTAACATGTTTAATTGATTAAACTTTCAGGATCATAGGTTAATTTAAGTTTAAGAAAATGCATATCAAATGCGAAACTTTGTTACATAAATAGTCTGTGTGACCTCAAGAATTTTGAATGCAAGCCTGCAAACATGCATGCATTGTCATACAGGTGCCGAATGTCACTGTGTGGTAAGAAGTTCCATGATTGTTGTACTTGTTCTGTAAATATTGGGACGGTCAGTGATAGCTATGAATGATGCTGGAGATGTTGCCCAATGATATCCCATACGTGCTCAATTGGAGACAGATCTGGTGATCTCACAGGTCAAAGTAACATGTTGACACTCTGTAGAGCACGTTGCGATGCAGCAGCGGTATAAAGGAGATCTTGATCCCAGTGTAAAACTCACCCTTAAATGCTGTTCATGAGTGGCAGCACTAAAGGCTGAATTACTAGACTGACTTACAAATTTAAAATCAGGGACAGCCATGAGAGTGCCGCTGCTGTTATAGGAAATTGCTTTCCAGACCATCACTCCAAGTGTAGGACAAGCGTGTCTAGGCCACAGACAGTTTGGTTGCATATATAAATTTATAGTAGTCCTATTGTTCCTCTGCCCCCTTCTGACTAATATCCTGCCATCACTGTCACCGAGTCAGAAAACACAACAGATCTCCACTCCGTCCACTAATGAGCTCTGGCTCGACACCATTAGCCGGGCAAACGACATTGGTTTGGAGCCAGTGGAAGTAGTTTTATAGGGAGCCTGGTCGGAGCTGTCCCTGAAGTAACTAATTTCTAACAATTCATTTTGTCGCTGTAGTACCAGCTGCAGCCCAAATTTCTGCCACAAACGCAGTCATATGCCGAATGTGGCTGTCTTCCCTCACTGTAGTGCCACCTGATCGCCCGGAACCCGGTCTTCTTGAGGCAGTATCATCTCTTGACCATTACTCTAAACAATCAGGCATAGTGGATGCATTCCATCCAAGCCTTTCTGCAATATCGCGGAAAGAAAATCCGCTTTCTCATAGTCCTATTACACGACATCGTTCAAACTCGATGAGCTGTACATAATGGCTTCTTTGTTTTTTTAAAGACATTCTTGGCTAACATTAACTCAATACATTAAATTTCAAAGATAAAATATGCTCATGTGCACATTTAAAGTAAATCTGATTTGCAAGTTGTGAATTGCACCAAATTCGAATCGATGTCATATTTCAGATGTGTAAACACGCCTTCCAAATTTGGTTTATCTAGCACAAATCTTTCTTGGTGCTGGGATTACTTACTTACAACTCCCTTTTGTAGTATTAACCTTTACCCTTTTAAAAGATTGCAAGGCAATGCTTATAAACATGATTCAAAAGTGAAGTTTCGATTTCAAAAGTGAACAACTAAATTAGTGCTAAATAATTAAAATGTGATACAGGTGATTTCTTTTAAGTAAAAATCAATACTACGGATTTTTTTTTTTACCATTAAAAACATTTTAGTAGATATCATACAGACACGAGTGAGTTTTTAAGTATAATATTTTTGTAAATTTACTGATATTGTCTACTATTTTATTACCTCTCGTATTTTAAGCAAAATTTTCGACAAATACACAAGGACTAAAAACGTTCGAATGCCTAGAGCAAATTTATATTAGTCTTATTGTTTTTATGTCTTTTTAATAAAAAATGCTTCATGTAGTTTTATCACTGCATAAAGAAGAATTATATATAATAAGAAAATTTAAATGAATACATTATAAGTGAATAAATGGTCCTAATTTTTTGCTGTCTTAAATATTGTCTAGTCTAGT
The DNA here is from genome assembly GCA_026543055.1 of Argiope trifasciata. Taxonomy (NCBI): domain Eukaryota; kingdom Metazoa; phylum Arthropoda; class Arachnida; order Araneae; family Araneidae; genus Argiope; species Argiope trifasciata. Next base: position 920,788 of record JAPMOQ010024668.1, on the reverse strand, counting down.
TATTGCTATTTTTAATAGCAATATATTAAAATATATTTTGTTACAGGGGCAGAAACATTATGTTCTTTTAAGACGTAATATGACACAAAAAGATCTAATCAACGTTTGAATGGTCCTATTTTTGAAGTATCATAGAAACGAGAAAGAAAATGGACCCCATGTTAAAACATTTAACTCCTAGGCTTAAAATAGAGGGAGAGAAAAACATTTAGAAATTATATAATTTTTTTCCCGGCAGTTTCACAAATGTTGCTATTATATAAATATCAGACGGTCTTTACTATTTATATTGAAAAATGTTGGGGTAAATATCTTTTGTTGTTGTTTCTAATGGCCTTTGTCAATGACAAACCCACTGACTAAGTCAACGATTTTAAGCCTAATTCTTTGCGTCTCTTGCTTTTCAATAGCGCCATCTAGGGCCAAGAATACGCCTTAGCTACACAGTAGGCATCACAACCATTTTGGCGGGGTAAACTTCAATCATGCATTCATCCACAGATCGTAATTTAGACCTGAACCAGAGAACGATCACCTCTGATCCCGTACCCCCAGGGGTATTACTCTCGCCGTGGAGGGCTTAGTGACCACGGTAGATTCATGCGTGCGCTAGCCACCGCCACACACACTCAGAGTCTTCAGCTGGCGGGGTTCGAACTCACGACCCAAGGGATGAGAATCCAGCGCCCTACCAATCAGAGTGTGCCGGCCCTAATTAACTTTTAAAGAATATGATGAAATATCTAAGAAATGTTATTTTTCAAATATATTATATCTCTAAGAATTGCAATAGAATTAAATTGTCATCCATAATGGTGGGAAAAAGAAAATAATGATACGGTTTGTTATTATTTTTAGTTTATCATTTCTGTTATTTTATTGTTTTCAGAAAGGTAATGAAATGGAGTTTCAGATAAATGCGTTTTTCCTAGGCTGATTACTTTGTATATTTCTTCAATTAATTTTAAAAAGTTTTTATTTTCTTGTTTCGTGTTAAAAAAAAAAACCAGCATATTCATTAGGGGGTTGCGAAATATTTATCTTTTTTTCTCCCTGCTGTGAAATTGAGGTGATTGCTGCTTGTTAAGCGAGAAAATAATTTTTTTTGATGTTGTTTCTTAAGTTATTTGATAGCAAATAATAATATAATTAATTACTAACAAATTAATTATATTATTATTCTGGCTTGAACAGATTATAATGTACTGCCTTTAAATGAGCTAATTATCGATACAAGTATGATTTAAAGGTCTTTGACATCCTTTTTTTGTTTCGAATTTAAATAAACAACACTATTTACTGGTCAATTTTTTACCAGCTGATGAAAGATTTATTAAACGGGATCAATTCACGCACTTCCAACCGGGTATTATTGCTGGCGGAAGCTTTACAGAAATTTTTTGGTTATAAATAATCTTGCAGACAATCATTTAGGAGACATTCAAAGAAGTTATCAAATGTAAACACTGGGGTTTATTTACTGTTCATGGGCGTCTCAGAAGGTTTAAACAGCAGATAAAATTCTGAAAAAGCTGCGTTATCATTGTAAATAAAATCAACCTTGAGATCGATTTTTATCCTTCCAATCAGTCATGACTTCTTAGTTTAAGAGAAGATTGTGATTCATCGTGGAATGAGAGGATATCTAACAAATCTAACAAGAAAACGATTTATTGAGTTTGATGATCGCGAATGCTTTTTCTTAATATTTCAACAGAAACTAATACTCTTTAAATTCAACAATGACTTTAAATTTATTGATAACTTTTATTTCGGAGGTAATTGCAGAATTGCTGAAGATTGCTTTTTACCAGGGAATAATATAAATAAGTCTGCTATTGAATCAAAGTAAGCGATTTTTATTTCCATTTTATTATTTGTTTTTTTGCGGCAAATTTCTCATTCAATATCTTAGATGTACAAAATTAACATGAAATATGATCATTTTTACATATCACAGTATCATTTTCTTGTTAAAATCCCGGTGACTTCATGATAGGTCTCGGCACATTATTTTATTTAATTATAAACTATCTTTTCGGCTACAAAAATGTTGAGGCAATTTAAGTAATATTCAATATTTTCCATTTCCATATATGTACCCACACATACATAATTTTGAGCATTCATAATGTTCTGTAAAAACCTCGACAATAAAGGCTTATATTCTGGACTTATTGTCTTTGCAGATATATTTTATTCTCGCTTAGATGAAATATCACATTCTATTTTCAAGCAGAGGTCTGAAACTCTATTTAGAAGGGTTTTCTTTAATAACTGCTACATTAAAACCGGTGGATTGTAAACCAAACAAGAAAAATAATGTGGCTTGCAATCGCACCGTTTTCTGCTGGTTTTGAATTTTGTAATCAGTTTTAACTGAAATACAATACAGAAATAAACTTCCCGAATAACTAGCGAAGACAGAAAAAGCAATTTAGATCGACATAGTTATGAAAAATAATAATGGAGACTCTTACCTTCGACCCTCCGGGAAATCTGAATGATAGGGTAGTCGCAATAGCAACATTGGCGGAAACTACTGTTGAATTCGAAAGGCCATCACCGGCCAGGGTACAGACCTTCCCTTGAGAAGATCGTCCTGTCATCGATGCCAGACCCCCACATTTTGGGTGCCCACTAGGGTGACGAGAACCAACCACTGTGCCAGACATTTCACAGTCAGTTATGAACCCCTAGGTGCAATACTAATGGAGAAAATATACATATATTTTTATTTTTTACTAAGGTTTCCAAACTTATAGACGTATTAGTCTGTATTTGTAAGTGTAGTTTGTCAGATTTGCAGCAAAATGTTTGTAATAAGTAATATTGATAAATCTTACATTAAATGGGATAAACTTGACATTACGTAGCTTGGTATTGCACTGAAAATTCTGAACTGCTCAGGTTCAAATTTGAATAAGCGAATTTTAAATATTCTGCAGTTTATTAATTTTTTCTTGGATTGAAGGAAATTTCCTACCCCAATAATTTTTTTCTATTAAAGGAATCTAAAATAAAGAATTATTAGAAAGTAAAAATTTTAGTTGTATTTATTAATTATTGCTATAATTAGATATAAATTAATATTTTGAAAAGTCGATGAAAAGTTTTTTATTAGATGTGAAATAAAACATTTAAAAAAAGAGCAAATTTTGAAAATGTTCATGGAATAAACTTATCGGTTATCAAAACTTAAAAATTTTTTTTAACTTCATATATTGCCTAGAACGCTTTTACAGACAGAAAAAAAAAATTCTAGTAGCAAACATATTTGGGTAGAATTTTTTAAAAATTCAGTTTATGTCAAAGTTTTATGCACGTAACTATTTAAAGATATTTGCACTTTCGTTTGACGTTTAATATTTATGTATTATATCGAATTTCTTCAATGCTTCTTTTTTAAAAAATAAAGACAAAAATAAAGCTTTTATTCAATGTATTAAAAAAATAAGCTCTTATCAAGCCTTTATTTCACGTTGACTGTTTTGAATGAATATTGTTCTCTGATTAACAAAGGATTTGAATCAAATAGAAACGGTTAAACTAACAACATTATTTAGAGATTAGCATTTGTGGTATTCACTGCAACTAGTATAGGAAAAATTAAATCTGGCATATTCAGCAAGAAGCAATTAACTTCAGCATTATTTGCCACATAAAGTGAAGTCTAGCTGGTTTTCCGCAAATACCCTTATATATTGCATAAGTGTTTTATTTACAAAAATAGGACATTATATTCATAATATTGCGTGTTTGCGATTAACAATAATTATTGTTCGACTTCTCTCATAATGAACATTCCTTATAGACATTTCAACGATTTTTCTTTTCTTTCTTTCACCATTTCAGCGATTATAAAAAAAACTATATCTCTTTTTTGCAAAAATCGTTGTGTCATTAGTTTTTGTCAAAATGTTTGTGACATTATTTTGCTTTTGAATTTATAATTAGTTCTTTATGCATATCAATAATTATGCAAAATTGGATGTTTTAAAAATTAAGTTGTGAAATTTTGCCGTGTACTCTTACGTTTATGCAAAGATATTTGATACGAGTTGGATGTCGTTACTCTATTTAATGCTGAAATTCGTTAAAGCTTCATTCCATTATCAGATATATATTTATAAATCTCTCTAAGAGTCACAGTGGTCCCTACAGACTTTGTTTCAGGTCATGATTTCATAAAAAACCCACTTCCTTGACAGACTTAATCCATCGGGTATTTCTTTAAGCAGCATACCCATCTTCTAAAATACTATGAAAATGAAATGGAAGCATTAATGGCTTTTTTTCTAATAAGATACATAAGGATATTGCTCTTTCATCCATTTTCGCCATACATATACCATTTCGAGAATCGATGGAAAATTAAATTAAAGTTTTGAGTCAGAGGCGGCATAATTTTTGTTTTTGTTTTGTTTGTAGGCTGGAGATTACTATTTTTTTATTGTACAGAGCTGAATTAAAAAATTTTCCCTTCTTTCAAAAATCTGACCTTAAGATCTTCTTGTAGGAAGATTTTTATGTGCATTGCTAAGTGGCTACATCAGATCTAAAACTTTTTTACGCTTGGAGAGCTGTAAACATTTTAAATTTAAGATAATAAAAAAGTAATCAGGATTGATTGAAAATATATCTGATATTCAGAATTCTTTTACTGAGAAATTCAAAACCATAAATAGTTTTATACACACATACACGAATACATAAGGTATTTTGATGAAATATTTTTACAATTTCTTAGGTGTAAATTCCCCAATTGCAAAGGCTATACCAAACAAAATGTGTATAAAAAATTCAAAACTTCGTACATAACTTCTATGATTTCTACATAATTTCTATGAACTTCTATGATAATATGTTTATATTGTCCATTACCATAAAATAAATTCGCTTTTGTCGGATTAATTCTTTTTATCATTTGTAATAATTTTTGTCATTTGTGTGCAAATTCATTATTTTTAAAAGTAATTTTTGGTGTATAATGCTTTTTTATAATGTAAAATTCAGTTGTACATTACAGAATTCTATCAAGGATTTGAGTTAAAATTGGCTTCAATGAAAAATTTTGATAAAATTAATGCTTCCTATTTTACAAGATCCGTTAGGGTATTATTACATTCGAAACTGTAATTTAAACTAAATATTGATTTTAAAAAATTAGTTTTATTCTTTCGCTGATTGAAAGGCAGCCAAAAATGATGTGTTATAATCTTTAACACGTGGTAAAGTCAAATATTTTGAATGGCAAAGTAACAATCAATTGTAATATTTTTTTATTTTTTAAGGTATGAAAAATTTTATTTAGTGTGGTTTCTATTGCATCATTTCAGCAAAAATACAATTTTGACAATATTAAATTGAATCAAACTGATAAAGCAAAAGGATTTTAATTTAAAACATCGTGAAAAAGTATATTACAATAAGCTATTTAAGATAGAATTCTACCAAATAATATTTTTAAATTATTGAAAATTATATATTTTTCATTACTCCAGAAAATTAAGAATCAGAAACTCAATCGTATTTGGGCAATGCATTGTGATAGTAAGAAACAAAGTCAGAAGTACAAATTTGTTAAAAATATAATGCAATCTTTCTATTTCCTAATGTTTTGAAGAATGACGTGTGAGTGCTTTTGCATATATTCATGGCAATTCAAAAATAAATTTTCTCGTTTTTTTACTGTTTTTGAGTAATGCATTATTTAGAAACAGAGAAAGAAAAACGGGTTTTTTAAACCTTAGCTTCATAGGGATTTTTTTCGATAAAATTTTTTTTAGATCATAAGAGCTCTACTCACATAATCATTAAAGCTCTTATACCATGTACCATTTTATCATCTCTGGAATACTTCGTATATTTTATGAAAATTTCACAAAGAAATAAAGCAATAGATATTTATTGAAGCGATTTTTACACATAAATATTAAAGAATACGGGTTAGATAAAAATTTAAAATTTTGCATTAAGAAGAGATGTATGTATTGACTATAAATCTTAATTTCAACGGTGCTAATACCTGATGTAATAAAAAATCTTATTTCAATGGGTGATAAAAAGAATGTTTATCTAATTTCTTATCAATCACTATTCCATGAACCAATCACCAATTTGTTAAGTTTGTTTCAAACACAAGTTTTGTTTTTCTCTTCAGATTTCATATTAGCTCACATTGTTTGAACTCAAGCTTGATATTTTATGAATTGTATCCTTTCCCTTTCTTGTTTATTCCGGTCATGCGATAAAACTCAACCTTTTCAAAAGATATATTACTCTTTTATGACTCCTCAATGTGCCTTTTTATTTTAGCTTCTTCTATTTCCACATTATGAGGAATACTAGTTATCATAACTACTTCCTAGTTCCCTGACATATAATTTTTCACAAATTAAAAATTTTGGTTCTTGTAGATACCAATCGATTATGTTACTATTAAGGAAGATAATGAGCATGCAGTGTCATAAATTGTCTTTAGTAGCAAAAACTGGAGATTTTTCTGACTCTGGAGAGAAATAAAAAAGAAATTTTCAATGGCCACCAACATAAAGTCTGTTAACTTTACGTAGAAGGATTGTGAAAGGGGTCAAAGGGTGCGAGAAAATCTTTTTGTACTCATGTCCATAAATTAAGGGTAATGAAAGAGCCAGAAGCAAAACAAACGTGACTTATATGTAAAGCTTGTTTATTGAACAAAAGGTAAAGAGCACAAAAGATGCCACATTAGGAAATTACATTACAAAAGATGTTTGCTATCATTAATACAAATTACGATTTTTCGCTCCCTGGTGCAATTTACTAATTCATAATATGGTTAATACATAATATGTCTCCCAGACGATGCAATACAGTCCAAACATGTCCCACGCATGCTCTACTGGATTCAAGTCTGGTGAGAATGCTGGCGTCCCTACCTGGAGACTTTCTCTGATCGAAAGCATTCGTGTATGATGTTTGTATGGTGAGGATAGGGTTGTCATCAATGAACACGAGTTCTGCGCTCGTGGTGCAAAGAAACAAACATAGATGTTGTTCCAGAATGACGTCCCGATACATTTGGCATTGCTCCAATTTGAGCATGCATGTCAGTTCTGGAACCCAAAATAATTCCTTGAAAATAATTCCTTCATAAACAAGCAATCATGCAGTACAGTAACTGAGTCGTTCACTGGTGATCTCTTGGTGTTAACGGACACCTGGAGCTCTCCTTTTGAAAGATCGGCGAGAATCAGACTGTAAGCTAAACCTGCACTCGTTGGAAAACATCACACAAGCTCATGTTCCGGTATCCACAATGCATACTCTCTACTCCCGGCTACCCGCAGGTGGCAGTGAGTTGCAGTAAGTGGAACACATCTGCTAAACCTGCGAACATAGAGACTAATCTGCCCTGAGTGTACCTCTCCTCATTCAGTGTTCTAACTCAGTGGTGACCTGTGCTATGACGTCTACTCACATTATCGTCATCTTGAAATTTTTGTCAAAGCCTAGAGATGTCATTCTAGACGATTCAAGTTTCTTGGCTACTTCCAGCTGGGTACCTCCATATTTCAGACAGCTGATATTTCTACCACATAAAAAAATCCTTCAAATGTGTCCTTTGCGTCATATCTATGCGGTTATTGCACTGAAAGGCTTATAAAGAGCTTGCCAACACTTTTATTTCTTTGCCTTATACATCACTCTCTTACACTCTGGTTATTGTGAGGTGTCATCTGGTGACTTCCTGCAAATTGCATATGATTTTTTAAGATGTGTGTAGTCATTTGACGGGTGATATACAGTGGGTAAAAAAAGTTTCCGTACGGTCACTAAATTTAAAAATAAATGAGCATAATTTGTAAAGTATTGCATTTTTTCTTTAAATACTGTCTATATGTGTTTAGTATAAGTCTATAGAAAGAGATTTTTGTAAATTTTTATTTTTAAAAAACGAGAAAAGCATATTATTTGCAATATCTAAGGTAAATTGAAAATTACAGTGCAAAAAAAAGTTTCCGTACGCTTTATGAAAATTCTTTCTGAATTGTTTAAAACAGGCCCGCAGTAAATCTTTGACGTCAGAAAGTTAATCACTGATAAGAAAACAACATTTTGACAGTTGTTGAGTTTAAATTTGTTCTTGATCGTCTCAAAATGGAAGTTCCCAGAGCTATTCGGAAATTAGTGATCAAATTGCGAAATGATGGATTATCCTTGAAAAGGATTAGTGAAAGGATAAAAAAAATCGAAGTCTACTGTGCAATGTATCATTGAAAGATATCGTAAACTTCATACACTTGAGGATAGAGATCGATCCGGGAGGCCGTCAAAATTAAATCGCGAGCATAAAAGAAACATCTTACGCCAAGTTCAGGAAAATCCACGAATTAGTGCACCGAAGTTGGCAACTGATTTAATGGTTGATTACAACATTAAAGTCTCAACTTAAACCGTGAGAAATGTCATTAAAAAAAGTGGTTATCATGGACGTGCTGCCCGGTAGAAATCCTATATAAGTTTGTACAACAGGAAAAAGCGCCTTGAGTTTGCAAAGAAGCATGTAAGCAAGCCATTATCTTTTGGGGAATCCATTCTTTTTAGCGATGAATCAAAATTTAACATTCATGGGTCAGATGGCCGAGTTATGGTGCGGAGAAAACCAAACGAACAAATGCTAAGAATTTATGCGGAACTGTGAAGCACGGTGGTGGCGGTGTTATGGTGTGGGGGTGTATGAGTGCTTCTGGAGTAGGAAATCTGCAGTTCATCGAGGGAAATATGGATCGATATGGATATCTGAATATTCTTAAACAAAATGTGTTATCCAGTGCAGAGAAATTATCTCTTGGAACTGGATTTACTTTTCAGCAGGACAACGATCCTAAACACACCTCTAAGATTTGCCAAGAGTGGTGCCTTTACCATGTTAAACAACAACTTCATAGCCCTCCCCAGTCACCCGATTTAAACCCCATTGAACATTTGTGGGAAGAAATTGGCCAACAACTTAAAAAATGTGACATAAAAGACAAAGTTGAGCCCAAAAGGGACATTAGTAGTATTTGGTGTAATATTTCTCCAGAAACAAAAAAAAAACTTGTAGGGGTAATGCCGCAACATCTAAAAGAGGTGATAAAGGCCAAAAGAGGGCCCACTGATCATTAAATGTGCATTTGTTAAATGTATTTTGCATTTTTGTAAACTTTTTCCGTGTGTTAGGGCACCGTACGGAGACTTTTTTGTTCCATGTTTACGGCATGTTTTGAGTTTTTAAGATTTATTATTTAATTTTGTCAGTATTATCATCCTTTTAATGTAAATAAATATTAAATAATATTAGTTTTAACTCATTTTTAAGTTTTCATTTTTATCATTATGAATTTTGTGTGACAAATTAAGCTTTGATTTGCATTCTTATCTGCTTACGGAGACTTTTTTTACCCACTGTATGTATTTTAGAATTCGATTTCCGGGTGACTAAATTATCCTTAATTTATGGACATTAGTGCATTTTGGAGCCAGTGTGATGCCTAAATTTTGATGATGACTGCTACTTCTATTTATATCATGTGAAGAGGTCCAATTCAGTTAAAAAGAAAGAAATATGTTATCAGTTTGGGAAAATCAATATCTTCAGTTAATATTTAAAAAATTCGCTTATTATTAATATTATTGTTAATTTTTTTTATAAATCCTTTCCTAATTATATAACGTAATAAAAATTTTTAAAAAACATATTTTTATTAAAAAAACATATATAATTTCTAGATGAACAATGAAAACAATTCCAGGAACATTTATTTATAAGAGCGTATATAGTTTCAGATTCCACAAAGTCTATATATATCAGGTCTTTTATTTTGTGTGAAGTGTATTAATTTGGTTGTTGTTGTTTATTAACTGCAAATGGATGAGACTTCTTAATTAATTGTTCTTAAATAACTGCATCAATAAAATTAACTGCCGTGTATATTTTGAATGCAATTTAGATGAAAGTACAGTTAAAATGCAATAATAATAATTTTGATTCTCTAAAATTATACAAATCCGAGATGCTTATTTGATTTTCAAAAGGGTCATTTTGAGAATGTAATAACCTTCCATATTATTTCATTTAGCCTTAATATAGTATTTTGTATAAACAGGAAACTAAACAGACTTTCTTTAACATTGTTAACTACTTTAACAACATATTAAAGCTTTTCACAATGTGTCAGAATGTTTAGAGTGCTATTGGGTGACAGTTATATTGTTTAAGAGTTTTCAGAATAAGTGAAACAACTAAATATTATTGATATCCATTGAAACTTGCGTTTAAAATACTTTCTGTGCATTTCGCTTGGCTTTGCTCATTAATAATATAAAATTTAAATCTTCATTAAACAGAAAATTATAACAGTTCATAAATCTCCATTGTAGGGATAAATTGTACAGTATAATTTTTGTAAATTCTATTCAACAAAATTATAGACTAATTCATTTCTAATTTCTTCTATCTTGTTCATTATTTTCAACTCTCTTCTGAAGCATCATAATAGTTGTTCGTTTAAAAAATAATACCTAAGGTAACTAAAAATTTTGTATGGAAGCTTAGTTCCTCTATCATAGTATAATAAAGAGTATTACTTTCACATTGACATTGATTGATGATTAAGTGCTGTTGGTTTTCAATGCATCAAATCTTAGCGAAAGAAATAAGTTTATTGTGGAGCAACTTTTCCAATAGTTTAGTGCTCATAACACTAATTAGGAGTTAGAGACAATATATCTGAGCTCATCTACCACTTTTCCTGTTCAGTTAGGAATTGCATAATGGCAATAAGATAAATTATTTTGTTTATCTTAAGACAAGAGTTTCTTTTATAACAATTATTAGTAATTAATTCTGAAATCAGCATAGCAAACATCTTTTTCTCAGAACATCCGTAACAATTTAACAATTTTTAAATATACGTCCTAAGATCATATGTTAAACGAAATCTCACACGATACTGAAGCTGTGGAATTTTTTGCATAGCAACGAACTATATTTAATTTTGCCAGTATCTTTCCAAAAATGCATAATACAATTGCAAAATCTTATTTGAAGCAAGAATAAAATTGAGAATGCTTGAGAGTTCATTTAGGAAACCAAATTATGTAAAAGGCAAAAACTATTATGAATTTCAATCAAAGAATAATATTGCCATTATTGCATGATCTTGTTCTCTTTTCTAGTTTTATCTGTTTTTGACATTTGCTTATATGGTAATAATTTGTTGTTCATAAGAGGAAGACAATATTTTGAGATCAATAACCACTTGCTGATAAGATGGCTCATAGGAACCATTGTATTAAACGTTGATCCGTTTCATCATATATCTGTCATTAGAAACTCATAGAACATGAATCTGAATGCATATTTTATAATGTACCTAATATGAAAATTTCCAGCATAATTTTTCTCCCATATTTTTGAAATGAATAGCTTATATAATAATTCCAATTAGATATCGTTAAGCTCAGAAATATATTGGTATTGCAGAACATTAATCTGAACTCATAGAACATGAATCTGAATGCATATTTTATAATGTACCTAATATGAAAATTTCCAGCATAATTTTTCTCCCATATTTTTGAAATGAATAATAATTCCAATTAGATATCGTTAAGTTCAGAAATATATTGGTATCTGATTTTCATTTACCCCCTAAAAGAAACCAAATTATGTCCACAAATTTATATTATTTTTTTCATATTTTTTTCAGTCCAATATTTATACTGTATTATTTCAGTATCTTAAATATACATACCTGTAAGTATATTCTTAAACTGCAGTAAATTTGTTATTAAAAATAAAAACAAATATTATTAAGTTAATAATTTTGTTTACACAAAGTTTAGAATTGTATGTAATTCAACGTTCACTTTATAATTTAAAGCATTCAGATGCCTGTTTGTTTTGCTTATCCTTCACATACTTGAGCTTTAATTTGAAGAAGCGTCATCATTTGCTAAAATGTTCGCTGTTTCATTATGCGAAAGGTTATCAAAGTAGTGTTTGGAATGCTTTTGCAGGAATTATATACCATTCTGTTAAAGAAAATTTGAAAGCTTTGTCATTGATGAGGAACATTGTTGCATTGCTAGAATTCTACATTTTAGTTCTTCTACAAGTTTTATGTTGGATTAAGATCTATATCCTGAGCAGTCTAGTCAAATTTCTCAATACAAGGTAAATTGAAGTTTCTTATTCGAGCTACATTACAATTCCCCACATAAACGTCAGAGATTTCCTTTTTTTTGGGGGGGGGGAAAGAATATTGACTAATTCCTACTTTAAAGAAGTTTTAAAATTCATATGATATGTAAAAATCTATCAATTTTTATCATGCTTTATTTTTTGGATGTGGATTTTATTTATCGTTTAATGGTGTATCTCGAAGAAAATTGAGTAAAATTTAACATCTCTCATTGATTTTCATTGCAGCAATTAATCAATTAGTGAAATATTAATATATAAAAGGAGAAGCTACATAAACAACAAACAATTTATTCCTATCAAAATACATATTTAAAGAAAATATTACAGCATTAAAAGTGAATCTATAAAGAGAACCAGAATGATTTAAATTTTTGATTGTACGCTGTGATTCTATAAGTTGCTGAAGTTGATATAATTCGTTATCTTATGAAAGCATAACATTCATACTTTGTTTTGTTTTCATAACTATTTATTACATTTCAAGACTATTGCTTTGGCAATTGCTCTCGCCCTATTAATCATCCCAACACCACGAACTTTAGTTAACTACTTTTCAAATTTAAGAAAAAAATCTATTTTTTTAAAGTGAAGGTGATAAAATGCCACATTTTTTTGTTCAGACTTATTGAATTAAAAAAGGAATCAGGAATAAACGTGACAAAAAATTGATGAAATTCAATGGCTTTCGACTAATAAAATTTCTTTAGTTTTCAGTAAAATAACAAATTGATGCTTCAAATGAAATAAAAAATACAGATTTTTTAAAATTCTTTCAACATAGATACTTTACTTATATGAGGAAAAATATTATTCCTTCTGATTTTCTTCGTACATTTTACAATTAATTCATTAAAAGGCAATTAATCTTTCATGAAACACAATGTGGAAATTATTAAATCGAATCAAATTTTTTAAACCATGCCAAATTGCACCAAATCTCATATTTGTAAATAAAGTTTAAAATTTCTTTCAGAACTGATTCTTGCCAGTAACCAAAGATGAAGTCCAAAGATTATTCATTAATGGTTTTATGACATCTGTTCCGACACAAAAGCCATAAGATCGTCATGCCTGTCGCTAGAAACCGTGAAGAGGTAGAACATTGTTTTGGAAACAACCCGAAGATCAGTGCGGATCCTGTCACCAGTTTCCTCTGCATCATGTAATGAAGCTATGTTCAAATGTTTAACTTTTATATGGCACTTTTCAACCCGTGAGGTTGTAAAGTGCCAGCATTTCCTTTTAGATATTTTCATTGGAATATTAGAAATGAAATATCAACTTTGAGTTTTAATTAGGTGAAAATATGTGTCAAACTAGAAAAGAGCCGCTTGAAATATATTTTATCGCTGAATGTATTAACCTTTTTTGATATTTAATTATTTTTGTTTCGAATATCTGAGTCACCATATGGCTAAGAGTATAAGCTCGATTTCTAGTGTTTTGCTTTTTTGTGCTATTCAGATATCAAAGTATAATATTCTAGCAAAATAAATTTTTTCATATGCATGAAACTATTACATTATCAAGTTTCAGTCCTTTTGGAAAAGGTCTGTGTTTTTTATTTGCTTTATATCAAATTATGTCACCTTTAAAGCATTGCCTGGTTAACTTATAAATCACTGCTTACATAGCGCTAAAAAATCAGTACTTATTTGGTTAGCTTCTGTTTTTATATTTCAATAGTAAGGTTTAATGAGGAACAAGGAGAGCAACTGAAAATAAGCAATGCAAAAACCTTCATGAATCTTAACGACAGTCATCTCGAATTTCTACATAAGCTGCATTTTCTAACTATTCATCAAAATCATGGACGAGGAATGTTTCGGACAAGCGCTGTTAAAAATTATTTCTGAAAACGCTCGTATTTCCTTAAAAATTCAAATCATTTGCTTCAAATCTTAAAATAAAGCTTCTCTTGAATATTGTCACATATATTTTAACTTTCGTATAATTTTCTTGAAAATTTTGCATATTATGAACAATAAAAAATTTGTGGGAATTTTTTTTTTTTGACAAATCTTTAAGTCTTCTTGAATATGCTTACTACTTTTTGAGAAAGGTTTGCAAATCGTTATAACCTTCTGTTAAATGAAGTGAAAGCAAATCATTTTCTTCCTCGTTAATTTCTGGATGTTTCCGTAGATGCTCTAGTGACCAAATTTTTTCTACAAATTTTGAAATTCTTTACAGGGTCAAGTTCATTTAGTCTTATTGGGGGGGGGGGGGAATTAATAAAATAGAAAATGTCTAGATGGTTTTGATTATATAAAGTATCTGCAAGCATTTCATTTCAACTGCAGCTTATCCTTAGAATACCGAGTAGAAAAACGTTACTAAATAAAATAAAATATTACAAATAACATAGTTAATTGAAGAAAAAAAAATAGCTGTATGGGAAACTCACAGGAAGAAAAATACTTTTTCTGTAATTTGACATCTGCTTAGAGAGAAGATTCGCTTCCATATCTCATCCTCTTCCCATTCAAAGACAGATTTTTTTTTTTTTTTTTTTTTTTTTTTGCATTTGATTTCAAAGGTGACACTCCAGCCTGCAAATTCTATATCGGTGGCTCTGAAAAATAATCACTCATTCTGTTTCAGGAGAAACATCCTCAAAAGTAGGTCTTCATTTTTGCAACGAAAGAAAAAGAAAGAAAGAGAGGGGAAAAAAGGTGGGGGGGGAGGCATAAAAAACTCATCTGCTATTCTTTTTTTTTTCTCAGGCATGCTCTGAAAGCAAACAAAAATAAAACTAGAGAATAATAACATTTGGCACTTAGAGCGTTCATTTACCCCTAAAGTCTTCCACTTCACAAGGTCATTTTAAACGTTTCTTCTTTTCCTTTCTTTTAAATAGAAAAAAAATCCTGCGGCTGTATTTCAAAATGTAAAATAAATAAATAAATAATTCATAAAAAATGGAGGATTACTTTTTGTTCTGCAATTTATGTAAAATTGTAAGGAATGCGTTTACATCATTTTTAAGTAACTCTTTGATTTATTTGCGAATCTGTTTATCACTAATTTAATATATTTTTTCAAAATGATTGCTGCTTGATATTCCTTTTCATCAAAGTTTAACTTTTATATCATTAATGTAAATAGATTTAAAGAGGTTTTTTTCAGTAAAGTTATTAGCTCTATCAGCGAAAAGGTGGTTAATGTTTAAAATCTGTCCAGTGCTTTATTTATGTATTTTCCAAATTTAAATTTTAACGACTAAGTTTCTTAAAACAGACTTTTTTGTTTTTCATTCGATATTTTCCATTCGATTTTGTAATGGATTTTTTTTTCATTTCCAGAAAAATACATTCCATAAAAATCGAAAAACTCGTTGAAATATATCTTTAAATCAATTAAATATTAATCATTCATAATTTTTCATCATGGAAGGGAAACAGATACCTTCAATTGATTTACTGATGACAGATAGCTCTTAAATGCAGAATTAAAATTAAAATGTCTGTCATCGAGGTAGGTTAGCCTGCAATAATATCGTCAAGTTCTATAAGTAGAGAAGTTTGGGGGAATGTTTCTCAATTCGGCTAAGTTCCTTTGTGAAAAAATCAATCAAACGTAAGTGAATTGCAACTCTTGGTTATATTTTGTTGGAACCAGCTGCACTCACTTTTGTCTAACTGGAAACAGAAGCGTATTAAGGGCAGAGCGCTCCTCACATAAAAAAATTCATTTATACACTGAAGTGACAAAAGTCATGGGATAGCAATATGCAAATATACATTTGGCAGTAATATCGCAGCGAAAAAGTATAAATGCGCAGTTCGTTTTCCAGAGCTTTCATTTGTGTTCAAGTTATTCATGTGAACAGGTTTTTCGTGATTTATGGCGGCACGACGAGAATTAACAGACTTTAAACGTGGAATGTTAGTTGGAGCTAGACGCATGGGTCATTTCATTGCGGATATCGTTAGTGAATTCAACATTCCGAGATCCACAGTATCAAGAGTGTGCCGAGAGTATGAAATTTCAGGCATCACATCCTATCATGGATAGCGCAGTGGGCGACCACCTGCACTTAACGACCGAGACCACCGACGTCTGTGTAGAATGGTCAATGTTAATAGACACCCAACACTTCGTCAAATAACTGCAGGAATCAATGTGGGACGTACGAGGGACGTGTCTGATAGGACTGTGCGGCGAAATTTGTCTTCCTTGGGCTATGACAGCAGAAGACCGACTCGAGTGCCTTTACTGACAGCACGACATCGCCTGCAGCGACTCTCCTGGGCTCGTGAGCATATCGACTGGTCCCTAGACCAATGGAAAACCGTGGTGTGGTCAGATGAGTCATAATTTCAGTTGTTACGAGCTGATGGTAGAGTTCGAGTGTGGCGCAGACCCCACGAAGCCATGGACCCAAACTGTCAGCAAGGCACTGTTAAAGCTTGTGGTGGTTGCATAATGGTGTGGGCTGTTTTTACATTGCATGGACTCGGTCCTCTGGTGCAACTGAACCGATCATTGACTGGAAATGGTTATGTTCAGCTGCTTGCAGATCACTTGCAGCCATTCATGGTCTTCACGTACCCACACAACGATGGGATTTTTATGGATGACAATGCGCCATATCACCGGGTCAGAACTGTTCGCGATTGGTTTGAAGAACGTTCCGAACAATTCCAGCGCATGATCTGGCCACCTAGATCGCCCGATATGAATCCCATCGAGCATTTATGGGACATCATCGAAAGGTCCGTTCGTTCCCAAACTCCTGCACCATCCACACTTTCACAATTATGGACGTCTATACAGACAGCATGGCTCAATATTCCTGCAGAGGACTTCCAACGACTTGTGGACTCCATGACACGTCCAGTTGTTGCACTTCGCCCCGCAAAAGGAGGGCCGACACGATATTAACAGTCATCCCATGACTTTTGTCACTTCAGTGTAATGCTCGTAATGTTATTTGTGACAGTTTAAATGTAGAACTTTCTAGAAAATAAAAATTATGAGCCTAATTTAGAAATAATCAAAATAGTTTGATTTTTAATATATTTAGAAAGGAAAAATACATTGGACTTGGAAAAATTAAAATCTATTTATAGAAGTGATGTAGATACTACAATTTGTGACAACAAATTAGATTATTTCTTATTGTTTGTAAAAGTTGATACAGAAATGTTACTAATCTGATTGAAATGAAATCTCGAAAACACTATCATGAGCATTTTTAATAATTTTGAAAATTTGGTTGATTCTCCATTTAATGAATTCATCAGGATAAAGATAATATTCTGTTTTGAAAAGAAATTATCAAAATATTATTGCAGAAGCTCAATGTCAAAAGGCATATTAAATTGCATGATTTTACAGTAACGGAACAAGAATAATTAAATAGCAATGACATATTTGAAATAATTAAAGTATTTTTTAGAGAAAAAAATTATTTTTACTTCTTGTTTTATTTGTGATTAGTTTGTAACAGTTAATCATCGAAGCATTGTGCATTAACTTTGCATAATTTAAAAAATTAATGTAGAGAATCACTTTCAACAGATTGAATGAGTTATTAGTTATAATCAATACAAAAACTGAAATATCATTTCTTTGAATTGATAATAACGAATAAATCATTCTAATTATTCTAAATTTATTAGAGTATCATGTTATTTATTAACTGCAACGGTCAAAGCTTTGAAATTTATATTTTTATGTAACAGAACTCAATTTCATTGACACTCATGTCCATAAATTAAGAATAATGCAAGTTCTGGAAAAGAAAGAGTCAGAAGCAAAATAAATGTGACTTATTTGTGAAATTTATTTATTAAACAAAAGAAAATAAAGAGCAAAAAAGATGCTATATGTTTGATATCATTAATAAAAATGCGATTTAATTTTGCTTAATAAATTTGCAAAAAAAAATCTATTTACAAAAAACCAATATTATGCGGTTGGTATGATAGTTAATACATAGTATGTCTCCCAAACGATGCAGTGCCGTCCGTAAACGCATGCTGAGCATCAATCTGCTGTTGGGGAGTATTACACCACTCCGAAGCAATCTCTCTAA
The DNA here is from genome assembly GCA_026543055.1 of Argiope trifasciata. Taxonomy (NCBI): domain Eukaryota; kingdom Metazoa; phylum Arthropoda; class Arachnida; order Araneae; family Araneidae; genus Argiope; species Argiope trifasciata. Next base: position 902,510 of record JAPMOQ010024668.1, on the reverse strand, counting down.
TATGCCCTTCCGGTAGACATGTAAGAGGAGGTTGATGGATTGCAACTCGTCAGCCAAGTATGTCCCAAATGTGCGCTATAAGCTTCACATGCTTCAAGTTCGATGAAAATGCTGGCTAGTCCATAAGGAGGATATCATCTTACCGAATGGATTCGTTTCCGATGTTTGCACTGTGAAGAAGGTCGTTGTCAACCATAAACACGAATTCTCAAACCAAGGCACTGCGAAACAAACGTGCATATTGTTCTAGAATGACGTTCCCGATAGATTTGGCCTGTCATTGTTCCAATTTGAACATGCAGGTCAGTTCTGCAACCCAAAATAACTCCTCCCCAAACAAGCAATCATGCACTACAGTAACTGTGTCATTCACTGATGGTGTCTTGGTGGTAACGGACACCTGGAGCTCTCCTTATGAAAGACTGGCGAGAATCAGGCTGCAAGCTAAACCTGGACTCATCGGAAAACATCACACAAGCCCATGTTGTGGTATCCACAATGCATACTCTCTACTCCCGGCTACCCGCAGGTGGCAGGGAGTTGCAGTAAGTGGAATACATCTGCTAGACCTGCGAACATAGAGACTAATCTGCCCTGAGTGTCTTTACACCGTTTGCTCAGAAACTATCGTACCAATGGCTGAAGAGAGCTGACGAGACAGGTCTGATTCTCCACTCCGTCTGTTTCTTTTGGCTGTAATTGCCAAATACCAGTCTTCATTCGTCGTTCTAACTCAGAGGCGACCTATGCTGTAGGTTTACTCCCATTTACTCCCATTAGCTGTACTCCCATTATCGTCATCATGGAATCGTTGCCAAAGCCTAGAGATGTCTCTTCAAATATCAAGCTCCTTGGATATTTCCAGCTGGGTACGTACATATTTCAGACAATCGATTATTCTACCCCTCAGAAAGTCATCCAAATGAGTCCAATTGTGTAATAACTATACGGTTATTGCACTGAAGGCTTATAAAGGGCTTGGGAACAATTTTACTTCTTTGCCTATATTCCTTATACATCACTTTCTTAATCTCTCGTTATTCTGGCTTACTATCAGTGCCATCTGGCGGTTTCTTACAATTTTCATATGATTTTTGAAGATATGAGTAGTCATTTTACGGGCGATATATGTATTTTAGAGTTCGATTTCTGCGTGATTCGGCGTCCTTAATTTATGGACAGGAGTGTATAATGCGCTATTTAAATTGTTCTTTGGGCCAAATTTTAAAGATAACATAAAAAGTATCTGATAATTTATTGCATTGTCGTTATTAGCTCAACAAAATAATTTAGTTTCACTTTCCTATTGATAATAATATGAACAAATTGCAAATTGTTCCGAACCTGTTTTCAGTCTTCAGTTTAGTTTAAAGATATTACTTGTAAATTTATAAAAGTGATACAAACAATACTTTATATACCTTTGTACATAATTTTGGGCCCCTGATACTAAGATCCAAATCTTACTCTTCTCCTTTTTATCGTTATTATTTTATCGTATTTGAATATTATTTAGAATTGATTTAATTATAACGTTTATTTTAATTACCCGTTGACTATACTATTTGTTTATTCGGAAATTAAGATCAAATTAATTTTGCTAAGGCTTTCTTTTATACAATGTTATTTCCTTGTACTATACGTTCTATAATATCTAATACTATAATACGAGGAATAGTTGCCAAGTCGAAAATCGCCCCAGAATTAATAAACTCCGGTAAACTTGGGGGGTCTGGGGTTTTTGGCCACGAGGAATCGATTGGCGCCGGTTTTGAAGCGCTACGGTCGAGCAGTTCGGAGTTACAGATAGGATATTTTCAAACTTTATTAGTTCGCCATAATGGCTACTTAAATTTTCAAGCGGTTACGTGCAGCCATCTATAGCCAATATGGCGAACTAATAAAGTTTTATGTTTATGCTGTTATAGGTTTATAATATGTTTCTTATGTATGTATATATGTTTGGTTTTTCTAAATAAATTTGTCAAAAATATTGAACTTCAACACACTTCAATCTTTACCTTAACTTTACCTTTGTACAGAATAGTTCCCTTTCCAAACTCTAACTTTGTTTAGAATAGTTTACAATGGTGCACTTTAACCAGTTATCTTTTCACCAATGGTTTCACAAATTTTCTTATGGCATGTATTGTTTTGATAAATCACAATTGAAAATTTAAATCTTCGAGTTAGCTTCGATACCTGTTTTCTCCGAGCGGAGCTCGGTCACCCGCTGGTGTAGCTTAATATCAATTCGTTTTGTAGAAAGTTATTTAGGTACTACTTAATAAAAATATTTTTATTTTCGAAATACAGGTATGACTTTTAACAATTCGTCTACAGTTATAAGAGAATATTAATTATCACCAAAGATTTATTATACCTAGATAATTAAAATAAGATAAGAGAAAAAAAAATATGGAACGAAATTATTTTTGATATAGTTATAACGAATTATGATTTATTGAATAACTTGAAAACATCTTAGAAGTCAAAATTTATGTTTATATGTGTGATTCTTTTAGAGGGTCTCCAGAACTTTAGCTAGCTTGATCTCTAACATACTTCATACGCCCCTGACTTGAAAAAATCTAATTTTCAAAGTATTATTCGTGTAAAAGAATGCCCGATGAAAATGTACATTCTTGTATATATGTATATACATTCTTGATGATATATGTAATTCCACTCTGATAAAAATAATCGGTGACACATAAAAGTAACTAAGTTATCACAAATATTAGGTGTCATATGCAACTCATTCATCCTTTCAACTACATTGAAATGAAACTCTTCCAGGTTGAGTGGTTATAATGACGAATTTTTCACTTTCAAAAATGAAAGCCTTTAATGTTCAAAACCAAAGGGAGTAAATAGTTTAAAAAGATTGTACGGATGCATGAAGCTCTTTAACACGTGAAATTACCTAAAAACTAAAAAAATCCATTAAAATATTCTTTTACGGCAAACATGAATGAAAATATATTCATGGATTTGATTTGTGCATATAGAATTAAAATTTGAGAGGAGATACGTTTCAACTTGTTCATGAATTTATTAAGATAGCGTAAAAGTTTGAAGCCTCAAAAAGAAATTTTATCCTCAATAGTTAAAAACATTGGCTGTGTGGGTATGAATGCTTTTCAGTTTGTGGAAATGCATGAAAGTCTGTAGAAGTATATGAATGAGAATACGTGCAAATATTCAGAAATGTAATTATGCATCAAAAAGACTAATTTTCCGGAAAAAAAGTAATCATAAAAGTTTCATAAAAATTTAAAATTTTCAACAAAGTATGAATACGTATATATACACTGATTGAAAAAAATCCCAACACTAGAAAGGAGCTGTGCTAGATAAACGAAATTTGGTAGGCGTGTGTATACATCTGAAAGATGATGTTGATTCAAATTTCGAGCTACGCGCGTAAGTGTGGCCTAGTAACGACACTATGAACATGCAAATGAGGTTTGCTTTAAATAAGCGCTGTAAGGTTCATGATCGTTATTTGCAGTTGAGATTTGACGTAGTGGGTTAATGTTAGTCAAGGATGCCTCTGAGAAGACGAAGAAGCCATTATCAACAGCTCACTGAAATTGAACGAGGTCGTGTTGTAGGGCTACGAGAAGGCGGGTTTTCTTTCCGCGATATTGCTGAAAGACTTGGCAGGAATGTATCCACTGCGCATGAGTATTGGCGGCAGTGGTCAAGGGAAGGTACTGCCTCAAGAAGACCAGGTTCCGGGCGGCCACGTGGTACTACTGAGAGGGAAGACCGTCGTATTCGGCGTATGGCTGTGGCTAATCGTACTGCGTCTGCAGCTGAAATTCGAGCTGCATTTGGCACCACAGTGACGCAACGAGCTGTTACAAATCGGTTACTTCAAGGACAGCTCCCAGCCAGACGCCCTGTACCGTGCATTCCACTGACTCCGAACCAATGCCGTTTGCGACGTGAGTGGTGTCAAGCTATAGCTCATTGGAGGACGGAGTGGAGATCTATTGTGTTTTCTGATGAAACCCGGTTCTGCCTTGGTCACAGTGATAGCCATTTGTTGGTTAGAAGGAGGCCAGGTGAACGCCTGCTAGTAACCTGTCTGCGGCCTAGACACACAGGGCCTGCTCCTGGAGCTATGGTTTGGGGACCAATTTCGTATGACAGCAGGAGCACTCTCGTGATTATCCCACGCACCCTGACTGCAAATTTGTACGTCAGTCTAGTGATACAACCTGTTGTGCTGCCATTCATGAATAGCATTCAAGGGGGTGTTTTCCAACAGGAAAACGCTCGCCCTCATACCGCTGTTGTAACCCTACATGCTCTACAGAGTGTCGACATGTTGCCTTGGCCTGCTAGATCACCAGATCTTTCTCCAATCGAGCACGTATGGGACATCATTGGACGAAAACTCCAGCGTTATCCACAACCAGCATTAACCGTCCCTGCATTGATCTCCCAAGTGCAACAGGCATGGAACTCCATATCACAAACTAATATCCGACACCTGTATGACACAATGCATGCACGTTTGCATGCTTGCATTCAAAATTCTGGCGGTTACACCGGTTACTAATGTACCAACATTTCACATTTGAAATGGCTCTTCTAGCCAATGACTCTACCTGTGATCTTAAAACTTTAATGAATTAAATATGTTACCTAGACAAATGTATTCCTAAAATTTCATTACTGTACAATATTTTTTTCTTGGTGTTGGGATTTTTTTCCCATCAGTGTATATATTGTTTATTATTTAGATACATCTATATTTTAGTTGTAGCTGCATTTGCGTTCACTAAATACACTGATTGGTTGTTTTTTTTAATTTTAAACTTGTTCAAATCCGAAATAATTTTTAGTTTCTTTTCCTAATTAGTTTCGTTTACTTAATTATATTAATTTAGATTTGTTTCATAAATAGGCTTTATTTCATTTTTGTGAACTTTTTGTTGTTTAACTCGATTTAACTTAATTTAGATTTCGTCATAATTAGCTCCGATTTAATTTCTGTTGACTCAGGAAATGGGTTTTAATTATTTTTATGCTTTTATTGTTATATATATATATATATATATATATATACATTGATGGAAAAAAATCCCAACACCAAGAAAAAATTATTGTACAGTAATGAAATTTTAGAAACATTTGTCTAGGTAACCTATTTAATTGATTAAAATTTCAAGATCTCAGGTAGAGTTATTGGCTAGAAGTGCCATTTCAAATGTGAAACGTTGGTACATTAGTAACCGGTGTAACCGCTAGAATTTTGAATGCAAGCATGCAAACGTGCATGCATTGTGTTGTATAGGTGTCGGATATCAGTTTGTGGGATGGAGCTCCATGCCTGTTGCACTTGGGCGGTCAATGCAGGGACGGTTCATGTTGGTTGTGGATGACGCTGGAGTTGTCGTCCAATGATGTCCCATACGT
>JAPMOQ010024668.1:880040-890802 GCA_026543055.1 Argiope trifasciata | reverse complement strand
TATATATATATATATATATATATATGAGTTACTTCCTGTCTATTTCAATTCTCGGCACAAACTGCTAAATATTTAAAGTATTAAAAATCAATTAAATTTAATTAATGAATTAACATTAAAAACTATATTTAAATCAAGTGTCATCCATTTCAAGTTTAAAAAAATGTATTTGAGTGAATGAATAAAAAGTATTTTATTAACATTAAAAATTTGAACAAGATATATAAATAAATATATAGAGAGAATGTGTGAGCTGATAGTTGAAAAAGGAACGGCACTTATGATTTGTCCATACATAAAACGCTATTAAAATTGTAAGTTAAATATTTATAAAAATTATTTGCTTGACAACTAAGTTCCCCATGTTTATTTGTATTCGCTTTAACATTCCGCATGTCATGAAATGTTTTTGTCGTAATGTTTTAGATAATTCAAAAGAGGATGTTTCGTTCTATTGTTTTTCTGTTCGAATGAATGAACATGAATTTTCTGATTTTTAAAATAGAAGTGGAGAAAAATGAGCATTTTCGACCCCTTCTTTTGTTTTTTCCTCAGGCCGCAAACGAAATTTATCCTGTGTATGTAGAGAAGACGCACCTTGTTCTGGTCGTTCGATTGTGTCGATGAAGAACAAACTTTTGCACGAAAATTTGCATCCAGTGGAGAGCGCGTCATTCAAAGAAAATGGAAGACTCTCACCGTGATAGAGAGAAGCATTTTCACTCAATGGAAAAAGTTCAAAAGCGTGGAGCATGCTTTTAGTGACAAAAAAAAAATTAAGGAGTGACACTAGTTTGCTTGTTGCATCTTGGATAAAGCTGTAAACAACTGATTGATTAGTTGTTCATTTTTATTGAAAAATAGGCTTCTTAAAAAAAACAGTGGAAAATTGGTTGCCAACCCAAAATAGTTTTGATGAGCCGTATGCAAATTCAATCTAATAAACTAAAATAATGTATTAAACAGAATTAAGATTTTCAGCTTAACGCAAATTCAATTTTTATTGCTTTATATATTTCTTCACTTAACAGCATGATACACAAACAGAAAGTTTTTCAGTGGTCTCGAAACCCTACAGCTCATGAGCCGAGTCCTTGCCATCGCGGTCATGATACGAAAAGATGTAATTTACTAGAAGTGTCAAGCTGTTTTAGAACAGCTCCGAGGGCAACTTCAGATGCATCGCAGGAAACATGACGAGGTCATTGAGAATTATTGTAGCTATTGCATTGGATTAGCTATTAACTCATTTTAAAATAGTTCAAAAGTTTTCTGGTATTTGTCATCTCATAGCCATGGAACATCTTTCTGAAAAATATTAATTAAGGGCTGTCTGATTCACACCTGACTGAAGAAAAAAAATATCTATCATTTATCAACCTTCGTGAACAGGGAGTGTATCAAAACTGAGAATCTAACAAAATGAGTGAGAAAAATATGTAAAACAGAACAAGAATTTCGAGGTGCTTTTACTACTTAAAAAATTTGAAAATGGTATTATTAATTTAGATATTTAAACAGGGTTCAGATGCATATTGATTTTGCTAGCATTAGGATACAAATATGATTTTGTTGAATATTTTAATCTACTGGAGAATATGAATATGAGTGTAAGAAAGCCTTTCGGCTAAAGATACACGGGTATTGCCGAATTCGACCGGCAAATTCAGAGGGCTGATAGTAGGCACCAGGAGGATAAAAAAGGGCCATACAACATGAGGTCCCAAACGACGTTCAATTGTTGAAAAGAGCAAAAATATAGAGTCGAAGAACAGTTGAAAACTGTAAAAATTAAATAAAAAATTAGGTTTCAACTACGAATTATTTTTAATGTGAAATCACATTCTAAAATTGTTTTTCATGCTGGCACCATACGGATTTGATGATAAAGTAGTTTACAATCCATATTTGCAAAAATATTAAAACTTGAAAATGTAAGTAATTTTTTATTCTGTAATTTGATAAAAGTTTGTAGTGTGAGAACAGGGGAGTTTTAAAGATATTGAAGAAAAACTAAAATGGGAACCAGAAAACATTGGTATATATGCAATATTGGTACCGATGATCGCAGAGAACGTTGCAAAATTAGAAAGATTCATTCAGAGTAAGGATAAAAGGCATTAAGTAGATGCCAAATGTCACCTTCAACCCTTTTTTTCTGATATTTTTTCCTTTGTCGGTTGAATTCAACAACATCCTATATATTTTCTAAGATGTATTGAAAATGATCTGGAAACATCTAAGCAATAAATTAGACGCAAAGGAAATTAAAGGAAAACTCACTAGATGTTTATATTATTTTACTCCATATCCAAGTAGCTAAAACCAAAATTTTGGAACTAAAAATGAATGTAAAAACTTTAAAATTATAGTCGGAGCGTTATGAAAAATTCGAAGATTTTATGGTGGTATCTTCATCTTATATAACATTTAAAATATTAGCTTTGCAATCATTTTCGGTGGAAGTGTCTTGATGCAATATTAGTGAATAATATAATAATAAAAAATTTAAATTAATTGAAGGAAAAAAATGAAAAAAAATGATTCCTGACAGCAATTGCGCTATTAAAATTTTAAATAGATTCCTGATAAAATCCTTTGGCAAAGTTCCACCTATTTTGATTTCGTACTACTGATAAAAGACAAAAAAATGTCAATCAAATTGGAAAAAAATATTAAATAAATTAAAGAATTACTAACCCGTTTAAACTATTGGGATTTGAGGCCAAATTATTTTATCACGAACAGAAGAAAAATATTTCACATGGAAGCGATAACATTTCCATTCATTGCGATAGTGTAGTCGAAACATTTATCAATAATTGAAATTCCCATGTTATTTATTCCTCTATCAATATAAACTATCCTAGATGTCTAATATTTCTTAAATTTGAAAGTTTCATTTTTGTCTACTGAATATATGATTGTACCATTCCATATTCATAACTAAAAATACTAACTAAGTGAGGATTATCCCCCCCAAAATGTACAGCTTATTGCAGTCTCAGACAGAGGCATTCGCCACTCATTCTTTTTCTAAATAAATGAAAAAACATCGATTAAACCAAAAAAGTAATTAGTAAAAGTAAAAGTAAAGTAAAGTAAAAAATAAATGAATTTAAAAAAAAACAAGACCGTGGACTTTTAAAGATTTATTAGAAGCTCTAACTCAAGAAGCTAAACCTATTTTAAAAGGTAAAGTAAAGACGTTTGTTTGTGATGAATTAATTAAAATTTTTCTGACAGAGAAAAAAGATAAAGGATAAAAAGTTTTATTTTAATAAATGGAAAAGATTTACAATTTGAAGACACTTATTATTTTCAAATTAATGATGCTGAAAAATCTGAATATATTGTATTAGAAAGGGGTGATCCAATTACAAATGAAAATATAACTTAAGTGAATGGAGATGGTTTAATTAAAGTTAAAAAATTAATTATTAGAAGTAATACAATTGAATCCATTCACTATTATTGTTCAGTTTTAGACCAAGTTTTAAAACATATTCTTTTTACAAATGATTGCACCTCTTTAGAGGCTGAAACTAGGTGTTTTTTTTAAACTCAGAAAATCCTATACCACAAATCGAAATATTTCAGAGCATGATGGCGCTTCAACAGAATAGAAAAAGATACCATAGTTTTTTAACAAATTAAAAATAAATGAAAACAGAAATAAAGGATTCGAAAAAATATATCATTTTATAAAACAGTTTTCAAACAGTTCATGTATGAATTCCACTTGAATATATTTTTGATATTTTTCAATTAACAAAAAATATTATCATGTTTTTATGCCATATTAGTGTCTCAAAGGAATGTAAGCACGAATATATCAACAACAGATGCTTTTAGCCATAGTTTTAAAGTAGATCTTGACAACTCTCATTATTCTTATCTTATGTTGCATCGATCAGCAATTCAGCACCAATGAGATTTGAAGATTTAAAATTTTTAAATTCAGGAATTGAAATAAATTGGGACAATTACAAAATCGATAGATTTAATGTTCAATTGAAATTTCTAAAGGTTCATGCCCAATAGGGTGGAACAAAAATGGTCGTTTTTTTGTTTTTAGATTTTAGTTTGGTAATAGTAAAGAAAAGTTGCCTTTTAGGTTCAAAAACAATGTTAAAAATTTGTTTCCAATATTACATTATCTTGCAGTGACGCAAAGATATCAAAATTTGAACATTTTATGCAATGATGCTCTAGTATTTTTTGCCCGTTCCGTTAAAGTGTAATCATTCTCTGTAGTTATTTACTCTTCCTTCCTCAAAGCGCTTGTGGCAACAATATCAATATTACCTATAATCCTTTTCCTGTCCGAGCATTGATCGTTTAGAACCTTTTATTGCATGGCTGATACTTTACGTCGGCAATATCAAATAAATATGTAGCTTCTTCACTTAATTCTGTGAAATTGAAATTAAACTGACCTGTTCATTTTCTGCTTTCAGACTTCAATAAATTAATGTATGTAGCATGAAAAGCTTTTATCATTTGCCAAATTCTTTTGCTGGAAGCAACGGGAGTAGAAGCTCTTTACCATATTTGTTCAGTTGTGAGAACTAAAGTGTCATATATTTCGCTTACAGAAGGATCCTTCTCCGAAGCAATTTTGAGTTTACGTCTAATATAACAGTAGCACTAGATTCGTCAGTAGTGTATTCATCTTCAAGCAAATCACTATATTTCCCCAAAATAGAACACTCTGATATTTGTCTTGTCTTCACAAATTTAGATTGAGACATTTTTACATGCAGCAATGCACACAAGCACAAACTAATAAATCAGTTACCCAATAAACGGAGAGGAGATACCAACTCAACTGAATTCGGCAAAACTACTGATTTGGATTTGAAACCAGTTCTGTCTTTGTCACCGGACACAGACAAATGTCGCCTTACCTGAAAACAATCGCTCCGATGACGACTCAATGCCATGCAGTGCAATAGTAAAACTGTTGTCAAACATTTATTCATATGACAATGAAAAAAGAAAGTTATTTATTTCTTAATCAAGGTATGCAAAAATCTTTAAAAAGTTGCAAAAAGTGTGCTTTTATGAAACTGCAACGTCCATACGTCACCTCAAGATATATTTCAATATTATTTTATAATTTTTCTTTATCTTATCTATACCAAAAAGCAACATTCCCGCACTATTACAAATTAAAAATCAAAAATTGATCATTTCATAAAAAAAAAACTTTAAAATGTAGCAAACATTTTTTTTCTGAAACTTTAATATCCTTGCGGAACTGCAAGCGAATATTTTTCATATTTATAATTTATTTTATCTATACCAAAAGGCAAATTTTCGGTGCCATTCGAAATAAAAAATCAATTTTTTCATTCCATCCTAATGCCCAGTTTCAAAAGAATCGGACGAAGTGTCAGCTGTTTATATTATTTCCCTGTATATCGATAGAGATGAATTGTATGTTAAAAATAATTTATTATTTAACCATTTAGATATCATTGAATTTTAGATGATCAGAAACGGTCGGCAATATTCCGACAGACATTATAAGATGAATTTACCTGATAAAAATTATAATCAATTATGTACCGCACTTTTTAAAGAAGATTTGAATACTATTAATACAGAAACAGATTATACGATTAATTATATGAATTTTGTAGAATTATTCACATATACTCTGTTTCGATCTGTCACATCATAAAAGTTTTACTTCTTTAGAAAAAGGAGCATTACAACTCAATTCGCGCTTGGAAAAAATGATTTAAAAACACTATATATTTTATTTTGATTTGAAAGAAATCAATAAAAATTAAAAAAATATATATCTAAAAATTTTATAATATTTAGTAGGAAACAGGAGAATTTTATCATTAAGATATACTTTTTACTAACTGTTACCTTAAGAAATATATTATCTGTTTTATCATTTAAGGATTTTATCCTTTGTAACTGGCTGCTGATTATAAATTTTCTGATGATGAAATAAAAGAAGAATCCCTTGGACCTTCAGGTTTTAAATCAACAAACGATGGACATTATAAAATAGAAAAAACAATTAATAAAGAAGAAATCATGCTAACATCTCTCACGATGATGGTGTGGTTCAAGCGGGATGCAACGAACAGGCTTCCGTGCATAGAAACCAACTTGATTTAATCGCTGTGAGATGGTTCTTGAGGAAACATGCGTACCGATAGCGGTTACAAGGTTTGCAGCAAACAGGTTATTTTTGTTCCTTTTTGCCACGACGACAAAAAAGCAACCCTTTAGAGGTGTGGTGATACTACCACGCCCCCCGGCATGCTTTTTTAAATCATTTCTTTTATAGTGAGATGACTCTCTTTGATACACCCATTGCAGCATTTCTAGTGGTGACACTTAAGCCTGCTTCCAGTCGTCTGACTGCTCGTTCACTATCGTAGGCACTCAGATGATGTCTTGCTGACACTTTGCTCTTGATTATTGAAAGAACCAATCATAATTTCAGAGAAAAAACTTTTATAACATCCTGCACTACTTTGGGTCAAACATCAAACAGCAAGAATTTTCATATGAATCATGAGTTTGTATGCAATGTATTTTATATAGATAACGAGTCCTGCTCTGCCATATCCTCTCAACTTGAATTTACTTTTATTGGTCAGCTGTTTGAGATGCAATTTTGCATAAACCACATGTTCCTTAGCAATTACCAAGCAGTGTATCTACAAGATGGCTGGTAGAAGGCATGTTGCTGACGCAGAAGAAATAATTTTGGAAATATCGTTTTAAATTTGAAGTGGCTATCTTGTATAATTAGGAATGATAGAAAAAATGATATTTATTTTCTTGTCGATAGGGAACGCGTTCACTGAAGTTGAACGATATATAAAGCTGAAGTATAAATAATATTTATTCTATTTTTTTATTTTATTATTCAAGTACTTTAGATTAAACAATGTGTTTTTTTTTTCCATCCTTAGCAAGAACAAATAAATTTTTTAGCTTTCCGACTCGTGAGCATCCAACTTACAAATGACCAAGCGAAGCACATGGATTTTCTAGTTTGAATTCGTACACTTGAAATGATTGACGTTGTGCCTCGTTGATGGTCATCTAGAACGCAAGTTTAACGGGGAACTGCAATCGTTCGAAATCAAAAGGCATGTCTGTGAGAATAATAGGAATACCTGGAATAAGCACATTTTCTCCATTCAAATTTATATTAAGAATAATTACTTGATTCTTGCAGCCAGTTGGTCTTCTGAATCTTAAGCTCGTGATCAATTAAAGCATAAAAGTTATTTTTCGATTCTTGCCGTATGTTGATCTTGAGATACTGAAGCATATGAATTTGTCATTCGTAAGAGATCTGCTTCATTTCTCGCTTGTCGTTCCTCTTTTGTTTCAAAAGATCAAATTCATTTATATCTATATGCTGCGCTGGTTTATCTACTAAGTCACGAACATTTGAGACATATATTTTTTGACGAAGCAATTAACACGATATGCGCTTGTATAACCCAAATATCGTTTGCCAATTCACTGAATAAATAGAACAATTACTGTTTGCACTGGTAAATTTCCACTGCATATAACATAATTTCATCGGCATCGATAATAGCAATTATATTTTAAATGTGTGGGATAAACTCTGAATAATATGCAAGATCCGCCGGGTTCCCTGCAGCTAAAATATTGTGCATGTTGAATGAATCTTTGGTAGATGACTCTTCATTAACAAAAAGAAAAAATAGCCATTATTACAGTCGAATGAATGCTATGGCAGTGCATAGAATACGAACAAGAAAAAAAATCCTTTTTATGTTAGATTATATAAAGTCAAATCTATGACAGGTAAAAACTTACTTTAAAGAAACAGTGCCCTCTGTGAAACGTAAAAGCAGCACAGACCATTTTAAATATTTTACGTTTCAATTTTAATGTTTCCTATTGAATTGAATTCTCATAGATTTCGATTTATTTTCATTTTTATTTAATTGTTACGAGTGACATTGTGTTGAAATTGAGCTTTGTCGTTTACCTTACCATTGATTCCGTGAAAATAATTTTTTTTCGTTACTTTTCATTTTGTTTTTTTATTATTATTTCATTCTTTTTTAATACTAATAGTGGTAAAATTAAGTTGTGTCTACTGTTTTTCATTTAAATTCAATTTATATCCTGAAGTAGATCTCTCCGGAGTTATTGGTTTTAGCGGATTGAAATATTTCTTTTATCGTTTCTTTGGAATTGAGCTATGCTGATTGATCAATTTTTGAGTTAGTTAATCAAATTTTAATGCTTAAATACATTTAAAAATTAAACAGTAGTAATAATTATGAAATAATAAAATCTATGTAAATAAAGTGTAAATGCTCTTTATGATTTAAGCCGTTTCAAAGCTTTGTAACATTCTAAAGTGACTTCATATTACACATAGAATGCGAGTAGAAAATTCTTTAATGACGCAGAAAAGAAGCATTAGTGGAAAGACGACTGGCATATTCAACGAAACTACAATTTGTATACTGCATGCTGTGCATCCAAATCAAGATGAATGCTGTTGGAAAATTAGCCTGCTCCAGCAGCTTTCTAATAATTGGTAATTATAATCGTTACACGAGGCATTTTCCACTGTGTAATGTTTAGATCTGAATTTATTGAGGACGTGTATTAATGACACGTGAGTAAGAGTAACCCCACATCCATAACAAATTTTTGCTTTGTTTGTAAGCATATTAATCGCCCGCTCTCTTCAATCTCCAACAGAGTTACGAGAAATATATAAATCGCGAATGGCAGCAGATATTTTATGCAAAGAAAATTAAAATCTGATGATGGGTTTCACAGCAGAAATCTACAACGAAGAGTTGATGCTAATCGATCTGCTGCTGCTTCATTCCAAATAGAATTGCCTTGTAAACATAATTACAATATGGATGGTCTTCTGTCATGTGTGCAATCTAATGTTTCTGAATTAATGTTTGGGCAAAAAGTCATTTACTATCAAATGAAAACTGTCAATAATGGAGTTGGGAAAATCTTAGATGCACCAGGAGGAATAGATAAAACGTTCCTATTGAAGTTGATTTGGGCAGAAATTCCGAAATAATCTAGCCTTACCTCTTCCTTCGTCCGGAATAACTACGACATAACTGACAGGTAAGTATTCAATGCTCTTGCGCAACATTTCTAAAATATCTGGAAGAGGAAAGTATTGCAAAAATGCAAACTTATTTTTTGAAATGAATGCACAATAGAACACAAAAGATCACTTGAGACTCTTTTGTATGGAAATATCAGGCCATTTGGAAAAGCATTAATAAAATTTGCAAGAAATCGTTGGCAAACATTAGCTGTTAATTCCTCAATCGAGTTTTATAGTTTACTTTTAACCATATTCCCGAAGCTAATAATTAGAGTAGAAGTTGTTTAAGTACCAGTAAAAAAAATTTAAAAAACGTTACAGAATAAAAATTAAAAATTGCTTATAAATTTCCTATTTATATTTTTGTGCAATGTATTTATATTTTTCAGGTGCGTATTTTGTACAGCAGTCCTCATAATAACAATACAGAAAAGCCGACTGATATCCAAAACGACATGACAACCAATCAAGTGTCATCCACTATAGTGCCTATAGATGTTACTGGTCAACCTTTCAATAGGATGGCAACTTTTAGACGGTCTCTCATTCATGTATGCTGATTAATTACTTATTTTATTTGAGTTAACAGTTATATTTTGTACATTTTCTTTTTTTTATTATATCTTACGGCGATTTAATTAGTACAGTTTAAACGAAGGAAGTTTATATTTCTTTGCCTGATTAAACATATAAGGCATTATTGTCTCTCTTTAACAATATTAGATACACGTATTTGTACTGTGATTTATCAGTCATTACGTTTATTGATAAAATAATATTCTTATTTGCAGTAAATAACAATAAGCATTTATTTTCATTAATTGTGATAATGAATGCAATCTTAATTGAATAATTGCATTAATATATCTCTTTTACAAAAAAAATCATTGAAGAGACTTTTTGTAATGAGGGATAGTCATTTTTTGCTTCCATCAGAATTTATTATTTTTAGATTAGCGTAATTAAGAACTAAACGAGAAATCGAACTCTCTAATTTTTTTCTTCTTTTGATACAACATCCGCATTTTATCTATTATTACATACGCTTCATTTCATTAAATAAGTAATTAGTTAAAGAATTAGTATTGACTAAAGGAATTAATATTGAAATGAAACTTAACTATTTTCAATTAACTAAGCAAACAAACATAAATTGTTTTAGATTATACAGTGATATCGGACTATCAAAACAACTCAACAATATTTTTGTCCTTTCTTTTGTTTGTAAATGCCTGTTGTTCCCCATCCAACTCTAGAGCAGCTGTCTGGTGCTTATACCACAGCTAACTATACATATAGTAGTATTCAAGCATCTGCAGATGCAAATGTTCAGTGAATTGTGAAGGCATTTGCAGATTCTTCATTTGGCATTCTCATGGCAAAGCAAGAGGTGTTGCAATGAGAGCCACATAAATTTAACAAAAACGTTAACATGATTATGAACACAAACATAAATTAACTGTCTCGTTTCTTCTAAAGTTACTTTAAAATCTTCTCAGCATAAAAATGCTTCTTAATATTCATTAGATTTCAGATACAGTTACATACATACTGACTTTATTCATGAATTGATTTCTTGAATGTATTGGATTTTGTATTTAATCTTCAATACATAAAGTAAATCTTCTCAAACTCTTTTTTTTT
>JAPMOQ010024668.1:867584-880030 GCA_026543055.1 Argiope trifasciata | reverse complement strand
TTATCTGCGCATGTGGATAATCAAACCATCTAAATAATAATGAATATATTTATATTTTCTACATTAGGTGGATTTTTTTATTCGAAGAAAGAAAAAAAAAGATAAAAGGAGGAATACAGTAGCAGAAGGAGACACCAAAGAGCTGAAAGATGCACTACATAACATCATCAATGGGGAATGCCAACGAGCAGTCATGTCAACACGAACCTTTGAGAAAAATATTTCTACGTTTGAAAGTGATGGTCATTCAGAACTGCAAAATGATAGTAAAAGAAGAGATAGGATCATTCCCAAAGAAAAAAATAATAATTCTTCAGATTCAAATATTTATCCGTTTCAAAACTTCAGAGAGTGCATTACACAAGTAGTTAGTTCTGAAGAGCAAAATAAGATAAATGAAATTGTGAAAATAGATTCAAAGAATCAATCCTTAGACTTTAATAAATCAGCAGGCATGAACAAAAGGAGATTGAAAAGTCATATTCCAATTTCAACAGTTTCAGCTGCCATGAATGTCGCAGTTGAAATGAGACAGTTGAACAGTCACAGAAAAACAGAAGATCAATCTTCGAGTGGGAATTGGAGCTACAGCAGCGATATCAATTCGTCAGATTCTGAAAACAAGATTAATTCGAATGAGAGTAATGAATGTGCAACAAAAGATACTGAAGATACAAAAGATATGAAGAATGTTGATTCTGCAATTTCAAATAAGAAGGCTAACAACAGGTAATTTTTACAATACATGACAGAGGCTTTCAATCGTGGCTCTTGATTTTCAATTAGCTATTCTTCTTTAGAATCCTATAAGTATTGTAATTCCAAAAAATGCACTGTTAAGATGTTATGGCATTGTTGAAAATTATTAAACAACTGTATTAACTTCATTACTTTTAAACTGAAAAAGACGAATTTTTAATGAATAAATTCACATCTGTAATAATGGTATGTATCTGTATGGATGCAATGGTATGTATTCGATGTAAAGAATCTTAAAAGATCTGAACCAAATTATTAGCTTTTTTCAAAACCAACATGAAACTACTTACATAGAAAACCTTTGCTTAAAAATGATGACTATCCCTAAGTAATAATTCACTATACAGTATAAGATAAATGCACAACGTAACAGTATTAGATACTAATTTTTTTCCATGCATATTTACCTGCATTGATACATTTTCGTATTTGTTACGATGTCCTTCAGTCTGATTGATTACCTGTACATTTAGAGATGCTATTTTCATCTATGCAGCTTTTCCGTTCATAGTATAAAAAGTGATAAGAGTTGTATGTAAATGCTCTCGTTGATAGAGCAATTTAGAAAAATGAATATTAATTAGTAAATGCTTTAGATAATTTCTTATAATCTTGCTTGTTGATGGCACTAACAGAGTTTAAACAAGGAAAGCTATATGGATTGTCTTTCATTCTGTTGTTGTACTTTGCTTCTTCTTGATAATTTCTTTGTTTTGTTGTTTTTGAAATATATTCTGCTAATTTTCGTGCCAGATATTTTCTTCCAACCTTATAGATAATCTCAAAACATTTTATAATTCATTGAACTTAGATGTAAATATAATAATAAAAAACACGAAAAAAATTCAGCAAATCGTAAGTATTGGAAGAAAATTTAATTTGAACCTCTGTTTGGAATAACAAAACCTTATTGTATCGAATATAAGCCACTTTAAAGTAATATTTAGCAGAAATTAGTTCTTTAATGACAAAATAAACAATTATGCATACAAAATGCAAAAATTGTATTTGAGGTAAAAGTAAAAGTAAAACATGCATGAAGGGGGAACGATCTAAAAATGAAGTTCTGGGCCATAGTAATTTATACTTATTTCTGTTATCAATTAATTCATATTTATCTTATATTTCAGGTTTAAAGCAAAGTTCACTAAATCAGAGGAATCTAATCCCAATATGGTCAAAGAAAATAAAGAAACGGAAATATCAAATTATACGATCTCAAACAATAATGCTACACATAATGATGTAACCTCTAATGGCACATCAGCAGAATATGACGTATTTCTTATTAGTAGTGATGAAAGTGATGATTCTTCGGGTATTATATTTGAGAATAATTATGGATCATCACTATCTGTCTATACAATAAGTGACGGTAGTTTAAATAGTCTTCTCTCTCAGACTGGCACAGAAATGACTTCAAGCTCTGGGACTTTAACAAGCATAGGATTTGAACCTTCACCGTTGCTACCACCACCACCACCACCAACAACAACAACAACAACAATCGTCACTACCATAAAAGATGGAGCTGAAAAAATTAATCTGCCGCTGGCTTTGGATGCGGACTGTAGCATACAAAAACAAATAGAAAATGATTCAAAAACTATTCGAAAGGAATCAAATAAGCCAAGAATCAAATCAGAATTAAGTAAAAAAAATAAATCTCAACAGAAATCTTGCAAACCTCGGAAAACAGAGAAAGCTGATTCATTTAAACACTCAACAGAGAATCCAAGGAACATTTTTAGTACCCTAATAAATATAAAATCAAGAACAAAAGAACAAACGAAATTTAAGAATTCTCATAACAAACTAACTAAACTGCAAAGTCCTCCTCATATTAATATGTATGGTAATAGTTCTCCTAAAAATGTCAAACCTTTACCTTTATTTTTAAAAGAAAATATATCACCAATAAAAGATAACGAATCAAAGAATTACTTGCGATCTTTTTCATCACATCAAACAAACTTTAAGAGTGAAATTCAACTCGAAAACAAATATAGATTTGAAGATCAAGAGCTCAAAAGTCAGGTAAAAAGTGATACTTCGATGTATAAAACTCATTCGAACACATGTGATATAAGAAATTCATATGTGAATAAAATGGAAATACCTCTTAAATACGCACATAAAGTGACTGTTACTCCAATCCAAAGGCGGACAATGAATGAGCATAATAACTCTTTAGCTTTGTGTAAGAAAACCTTGTTTAAGGAAGACAGTGATCAGCATCTAACTCCTGAATTCAGTAATAATTTTAAGTATGCATCAAATAGAGAATATTTATCAAACTTAAATAATAGTGAATTCTTTTGCAATGAAAAAACTCAATCTCAGAATCCCATGATTTTACATTCTAGGGAACCGAAACAAGCAGCACGAGTTCTTTTGGATCCAGATGGAAGAGTAATACATTGCACTAACTCTTTAGACCGTAGGTTATATACGATTCCTCCTAAAAGCTATGAAAACAATATAAATATCTGTAAATCTAATAACAGGGCTGCTAAACGAGTAATTACAAAAGCAGAAGAAACAATTGATGATCTATACACTAATCAAATTCAGCACCATTTGCTTTCTGTCAATACAATTCAGAGTCTCAATGATCCTCGCTTCATCGCAAGCAGTGTACCTGATTCTAATACTGTTGCACATGTTGAAAGGTATCACTCAAAAGAGGTAGAAGTAGAAAGAGGATGTGATAAATATCCGATATCTCTTCAAAGAAATGCTACCGAAAATGTAAGTTCTAGAGCTTCCATTGATACAAACTTGATAAGGACGCCATTTTCCGAGCCTGCTTATAATCTGAATAATCCAAACGAGAGAGTTAGTACGAATTCATTTCAGAAAACTCCAACAGTAATAATTCCGGATCCTAACATTTCAGGACTTCCAGTAAATAAAAATACTCTTACCAAACATAATATTGACTTGCATTCAAAACGAATGGAGCAGATTTGTGGTACTCAGCGGGAAGAAAATAATCACATATTAACAAAGAACAATTATCCTCGAATATGCCCTCAAGAACATGTAAATAAATCGCATCAGAGTACTATGTCCACTGAAGATTTATTTGCTGTAATACATAATTGCAAGAAGAGAATGAATATTAAAACAGATTCAGATATCTCAGTCGCCTATTCATATCGTTCCTGTTCCCCATCATATCTTTGTCCACCACCATCTAAAGGCGCATTAGCTGAAACTGGCTTTCTTTCACCAAGAAATACATCGAGTTTCGACTGTTCTAGAGATAGGAGAAGTTGGGCAGATTTCAGGTCAACAAACAGTGCAACATCTGAACGGAAATCTCTAGCCAGTGACAGATTTGGTCCAACTAAGCCAACGAGCATGCATGATTTTAAAATGTTGCTATTACAAGCAAGAAGCAACAGCCAAAGCCTTGGTCCTCGGAAGTCAGCTGTAGAGATGCTTAAAATACCGTCGCCACTAGATAAAGCCCCCAGAATAACTTCTGCACCAACCAGTCTTTCACCATGTAGTTCCGTTGCCTATTCAGCCCCTCATTCACCATCTTCAAATTTATATATCAATAATGGACATTCGACTGTTCCATTCAAAAGAAATAACCGAGCGCGTTCTTCTTTACAATCGCGATACACTATGTATCCCCCAATATTTGAAGACTGTTCGGAAGATACTGAAAACACTCACGATACTTTACAGCACTATTCTGAAAGAAATGCTTATTTGGAAGAAATCAAAAAAAGTGCCGAAAAACATCATCCTGTGAATAACTCATCTAGTGAATATACAGTACATGATGTTAGGATTTGGTTGTAATATTTAAAGAGAATTCTGAAAGAACATTTCCCGGTTTGCTTTATAACTGTTTATAATTTGAGCAAAATGAGTGACATCTATCTTTAGATATTTTATTGAATGTGCTTGAATAATTTCTATGTAGTTAGGTAAACGAATGGATGAATAAAGAAAGGACTTTTAAGATATTTGTCTTTCAATGTCTTTAAACAAATAGTAATTTCATAATGCCAATATTTGTCTCTGCAGGTTGTTAAATGTTCTTTAAGCTATGCAAAATTATAAATTACCAGCTGGTACCCGGCGCGTTGCTGCCGTCGAAAAAAATAATATTAAGTGCAATGAATCACTAATTTGGCAATGTTTTATCGAAATAGGATGAACGGTACGACAGTATATAAAATGCGAACAAACAAATATTCATTTTCATATATTAGATTCGTGTATTACTTTTAGAATTGTAAAACGGCGTTCTTTCAGAATGGTAATGAAAGAAACTACTTATTGTATCTCGTGACTCGCTTAAGATTCGTTCAGAATTCTCAAATTTAATTTTAGAAAATGCGATTAAAATATTTTCTTTTAAAATTGATTAACTACAAAAAATATATTTATACCATAAAATCATCAATATAGTTGAAAAGTTAATTTTTGGAAATTAAAATGTTGCAAACATATTTGTACTACAATATTTTTGGCACTTACTGTGAAAAACGCTAAAATTGAATTAAAATTTAAAACTCCCAGGATTTATCTCCCCAAAACTTTCTCACATAATCTGTAATGAAGTTGATACCTCTGAGAATGACTTGCATGACATTTGAGTACTATAACTACAAAATAGTAACCTTTCACTTGGATTTATAGCCACAGAATCTATTGTCTCTACGACAAGTTATTTAGAGAATAATCCTTGGTAAATAGTGGTTGTGATTCGAATTTTTTAAAATTTTATTTTAGATCATTGTACTCTCCCTCTAACCATCTCGTAGGTGTAAAAAATAAGCTGAACAAGTTTCATCACAATCGGATGAACGCTTTAGGAAGCATAAACATTCATTTTTATTTATATAGATATCCTAATACACTTTTAACAATACACTCAATATTTGAAACTAAATGCATATTCCTTTTTTCATATATCGGCTACAACTCATCAAAAAATATTGAATTTCAGCTTTCACCTTAATAGATTTTGAAAGCAGATTCGTGCACTAAAATACCGCATTTTTAAATTTACAAACTCATATATTCCAAGATATTATTCAATACAAAACTTGTGTAGATTACGTAAACATCTCTACTTTCCTCCGAACTTCTCTATGAATTTTTTTAATGAAAGAATTAAAAAGTTACGATGCCGTTTAAATAAAATGCAATTTTAATAGTTTATCTCTACATTTATTAATCTTTCTACAAAACATATAATGTTTATTGTTTTCTGCACTTCAAAAATTCACCCCTCATCTTCCGATTTCGTTACTGATTTTTTGAAAGCTTTTTGTATTACTTTGGACAATGTGCTGTGGCCCGAATTTCAACAGGAATGTTTTTTATAAAAGCATTTTTGAATGACTACATGGGGAAATCTTGTTGGTTTCTTAAATATAGTGTCGCAATTTTTACCAAGTTGAGTTTTCTTTTTTCTCTTTTATTTTTACGGATCTCCAAATTATAATTTTTTTACATTTGAAGGGAGCTAAACTAAAAAGTATGAAGCTGTTAAATTTTCTAATGGTATCGTAATGAATACCAACCAGCTCTTCACCAAAGGATTCCGGGAGTTAAGTTATCTGATTCTTAATTTTTGTGGAAGGTAGAAAAAACTTTAAATTACTTTTAAGAGATATGGCTTTATTTAGAAAAATATTATCTCTATAAAAGTTAGTAAATATAATGCTAAAATAACTGCTTTCTTATTTAACTCAAAGATTCTTTACCAACGGACATTATTATTTTTACAAAAAAAGTCACTGCAAAAGCATTTACTTCTTAATTCTGGAAATTCTTAATTCGAACTTTTAAATAGAATACAATATATAAAGTCAACTGAGAAGTCACGTTGGTGTGGTGGAAACTTAAGTCTTAGGAAAGCTATATATTACGTCGTCTACTTGATCTTTTGTTCTTAAAATGGTATATCATAGAATTCGACAAACTTGAATGCTTCATTATTATTACTGACCAGTTTATGAAAGAACAATAAAAAAATTTATGGGATTCATTAAAAGATGCCAGTTTCTTTAAATATCGTTATTTCATACTAACATAGTACACCTATCCCCCAATTTACACTGAAGATAGGTTCCTTAGAAAACCGTGTAAATCGAAATCGTTGATTCTTATACGTAAAACCGTGTAAATCGAAAACAAACTAAAATGTGCATAATTCAGTCATTTATTTCAACGTAAAATAAAACTAAATATATCTTAAAAACATAAAAATAACTGTCTATTCTGATCAAATCTTTATAGACCTCCTCATATTGAGTTAAGCGTTTATTAATATCTCGCTGAAATAGGAGAGCTCGTTCAACATTCGGATCATTTTGTAGAAAATGATTACCCAATTTTCGCCCTAATTCAAGTCCTTCACGGATGACTTTTGCTGTGCATGCAACTGGGTCAGACTCTTCTTCATCAGGATCACTGCCACGATCATTTGTTTCATTAGCCATGTCCACTAAATCATCCTCATCTAGTTCTTTGTCCTCCATTAGTTCTGCAATATCTGCCTCAGCAAAATCCTCGAAACCTTCTCCTCTTATTGTATGCGCCATCATCCATCTCGGGTCGGTGCAAATTTAAAAACCGTGTAAAAGTGAAATCGTGTAAACCGAGTGCCGTGTAAATCGGGGGATAGGTGTATGTTACTAATGCGGCGTTTTGTTTCAAAATGAAAGGTTTCAAATTCTTTAACATATGTTTTTGCAGGAAATGTCTCTAAAAAAAGAGCAAAAAGAAAAAATTACTTCCAGGCTAGCTTATAATTATAGTTAATAATAATTTTATTACTTGTTCGTTTCGACTTCTGGCTTTAAAAACAAGAAAAATGAAATGTATTCGCAATCCAGCCATACTTCAGATGACCCCATCCTACCAAAACATCCAAGGACATTCGTCAAGACAGCGTGAATGAATAAAACTTCATTAATGGCAGAAAATTCATTATTGGCTATGATATTATTTTTCTCTTTTATATAATTAATATTTGTCGAAAACTAGGAAATATCATTAAGTTGATGGATTTGTCTAAGTGCTGCCCATCCATTTAACTACCCCTGAAAAAGTTTACTCCTGACCTACACTTTTTGGCATCCTCAATTGTGAATGAAAACCAAAAATTACGATGTAATTCCAAATCAAGGTTCAGCATTTTATAACGCAATGTGAGATTTCCGTGTTATTAGCAGCATGCAACTTTTAATTCGTACTTTTAGTTCTGAATGGTAGTTGGAATTGTGGACATCAAATATAATAGCTACGAGGAAGAACTAATTTTATCTGTTACAGACGAATAAATAAAATCTGCGTCCTTTAAACTTTCTGCATAAGTGTTCATTCATTGAACTATTATATGATTGATTCTTTTCATCTGGCCTTTTTTAAATACAGCTATTAGGGAACTGAAATTTTTAAGACAGACTTTGACCCAAAATTGCAAAGGAAAGTGACAAATTATCCTTTAGAAGCAAAATTCTGTATTCGGACAGTGGTTTATTCGTGCTAAAAAGCTTGCCAAAAATGCAATATTCAATATGAATCCAAGAACAAGTTTTTTTTTCTAAAATTTGACTAATCTATACGTCAGTCGACATCAATTTGCAAAAGGTTTCCTTTTTTGTTAGTAAGCATAATTTTCACACACACACACATTCCTTTCCAACTCCATTTCTTGAGCGTTTGCCTTTTTATAGTCTCTCCACAGGAAGTGACGTAATCTTTGGAAAATTCTCCCAGCTTCTGGGAAAAACTAGTCTCAATTGATAAAATGTACAGATTATCTGTATTATATTTGGCCATGGTTGCCAACTTTTACCGCCAAGTCACCACCTTTTGTCACTAAAAACTGAGATATTTGATGCGACACCTTATGGCATCTAATACAGATGACTGTATTGGGAAGTAACTTTAAAGGCTTGTAATAATATATCTATACATGTGTGTGTGTGTGCGTAAAAAAAATTGTAAAACTTGCTTCTTAGAAATTTCATCGATTTCTCTTATTATTTTATATATTTTCATTAAATACTCTGAAATTATATTTCCAATTCTATAATATCCTCATGCTTTAGAAAAAGATTATATAAAGCATGACATTCTCTTTTTACATCTTTGATTTCTGGTTTATCACGTACGTACATCAATTAATTCAAATAGTGCTCCATTTATTTATAAAGATTTGTTTCAAAAAAGTTTGCTTCATTTCCCTCACCACAATCTTTGATCTCCTTATATATCAATTTTAATTCGGGAAATTGATTGAGTGGGTTCGTTTCTATTTTAGCTATTTTATTACTATATCATTTGCATAGAAAATCAGTAAAATCCTTCCAATCTTTATCTATTAATTCTGCAATGAATTTCTCCTGGATATTTATTTCCTTTCATTTACTGAATATTTCCTGTTCGTTTCGTTTCCTTTTTTGAGGATGTTGTTTCAAAAGAACCCGGATTTTTTCAAGGCTTTCATTTATTATATTTCATTATAGAAAATGAATTTTCTTGGTTATGAATAATCTATTTTGCATTTTGAACAATTTCACCCTATTCAGTTATAACTTCTAATGTATTAAGATATTTCAAAATCTATACATTATAAAAATGTTCATTGCGCAGAATATGAATATCTTATAAACATTAACTAGCGACTACATCATCATGATAATCATCGCAATGATATGATATCTGAACGATTCCGTTTTATTTTAATGCATCCATTTTCTCAAGGAACAACTCTCTTTCGTCAATTCAAAACATTTCAGTCAAATGAGCTTCTATCTTCGAGCACTCCTTCCCCGTGCGCATATGTACAAAGGGGATAATTGACTAAGTCTTGAATTCATTTCAAAAATCTAATTCATTAAGTTTAGAAAAAACCTGCCAATTCTATGACCGTATGTCTATAATTCATTGAAACATCTTAGTTAGGAATCTCATTCCAGGGGTTTTCTACATTTTTTAAAAATTTATATCCAAGTTATCTTTCCCGTGCCTTCTTCTTTATTTTTGAAAATTTCATACTATTTATCATCTTTTTCTAGTTTTATTCGGAAAAATATCATCTCTGAATAATATGTCAGTTGTATGTTCAAAATTCCATACTTCATATAGATTTAGACCGTCTTATCTTTTTCAATAGCTAATTTTATTTCATCCATAATGCAAGCGCCGATAAGACACCTTTCACTTTCTGTTTGTTTACATTCTTTATTTAGGATTTCGAAGCACTTTTTGCGTCTTTTTTTTTCACAACTGATTCAGATTTATCAAGTATTATCTTTTGTTAACGCTTATGATTTCAAAGCACAATATAAACTTCTCACCTTTGTAAAGTAGCGCCGGGTTATAAAGTTTTCGAGGTGGGGGCGTCTTTCATTTGATTAATCCCTGTTATTTTTTATTGTATATTTTAGGTGCTATCCTTTATCTTTGTGGAGTTGTCAACTAGATAATTACAAAGGTTATTGGCCATTGAATAGAAAGAACATCTATCTATTTACTTTTTCCTTTAAATTTATATTTCAGTTTGATCATTTCAAACCCTCCCCCGGGGAAAAGTATCACTAGGATCAATTGTTTTACAAAATATATTCTCTGTTCTTTTTTTAAATATTTCTGAATTTCTGTATCGAAGGGTTGAAATAATATTTTCATATCTGAACGAGCTCATAACCAGGTTCATTGATTTTGTAATTTGTTTTAAAGTTTTTTTTTTTATGATGTAACTTTTTCATTTGTATTTTACTTTGTCTACTAATAGCAGTCTCGTGGAAACCCTTCGTATAATTACACCCTGAAACTTATTAACGATATTTTCATAAAATAACATCTGATACTTTATACGTTCATTACTTAACTTTAATTTGTCTCACCCTCATTTAAATCATGTTGTATATTTATATCATACTTCTTAAACAAGCAATTGATTTTTACTCTACTGATCTTATTGAATAGTCTCTTCGTCCATTGCTATTGCATTCTTTTGTAAGAATTTAGCTCTAAAAACAGTCATACAAACACACGCCATAGTGAAATAATGAAAGAGATCTACATTAGCTATTTCTAAACATATTCTCCTCCATCTATACAAACTCTTGTTAAAATATCTACTTTTGATCTTTGATTATCCCTTTCCTAAAACCAAAGTGCTTCATTTTTTAAAATTTCACACCAATTTAAGTGTTTTCCTTTTTTTAAAAAAAGAATTCCTGGAGTCATATTCAAACTGATCTTCTGCAGGCATTCTACCCACATAATTTTGATTCAGAAAAATATTTCTGGGCTTCAAATTTTGATAGTCATATAATTCACTCATAGCATTTTAGAAACTTTAAGCCGTTCTGCTCATTATATTACATTTGTTTCTAATTTTCTGCAAGCCCCCACAAAATTTCTTCAAATTAAGTGACTAAATTGAAGTTCACATAAAAAACGTGTTTTTTTAAATACTGAAACCAAGATTTTGTTAAAAAAATATGAGTACTGAAAACATAATCATTCGATATTTAAGTCTTATGTGTACTACAGCATAATTTTCATAGTTCATGCATTCATATGAAATTCATTGATTCATTATAAAATTTAGTTGTCAGTTATACTTTCAAAAGGTAATAAAATAAGGTAATGTTTTAATTCTGTCAATAAGTTCATTTCAAAATAATTATGAAGTCTAAATTTTATACAGTCCATTAGTCCAAAGGAATCCTATTCTGAGAAATATTGAGAACAATTGAATTTTTGTATAAATGAATTATTGTTTGTATCTTTTGTGATCAAATCTGACCGATTTATGAATATCTGAGTATTACAGTTTTAGAAAGATCAATATTTTCATAAGTTTCGTAACTTTGTCTTGAGAAATCCTTTCTTCGAGTTCGTGAGTCTATGTGGACTTATACACAAGTATGATAGCAAAGTGAATGATAACTACATCTTTTTAATGCAACTATCAGAAAGTATAACATTCTTTTCCAGGTGCAAATGAAATACTGAAAGTTCTAGAAAGCCTATTTGTCAACATTTGCTTCTGCTTCCCTTCCCCTAACCCTATCTTCGCACACTTAGAAGGATCAGAATGTATAAACTAGATCAAATTATTTCACTAGCAGTTCGGGTATACTGAGTCATGAGAAAGTAGTTATTCATGGGTTATTTCTTTTATCTCTATGCCAATACTGTATTTTCCAAATAGGAATATAATGACAAAGATTTCACCAATTTTTTATTCACATCTAGGTTTTATTTAGAGTAAGTTGCCTTGATTATGCACAAATGAGAAAAAATCCATCTGAACTCAAAATAATTCGATACTACTCCAAATAATTCAAATAAGAGAAGCTTCCCCCTCGTCACAATACACATAACGATACTAAACATGTAGAATTACAAGCTATGTCGTCGTATAAACAGGCAACAAAATCATTTCTTCTAAAATCATATAGATGCATTAACAAGATAAAAAAATATTTCTGAATAGGAATTTTTCAATCCCACAGATTTACTTTGTGTTTGAAACATAACGAAATCAATTGAAGTCCTTTTAGAGATTCAACAAAAAAATTATGAAATTGACTGCCACCAAAAATGGATATGATATTTTTTTATAAAGAACTGTAAATAATTTTGAAGCATATTAGTTAGATCGGTACATAAAACCCACAGAAAAT
>JAPMOQ010024668.1:824694-867184 GCA_026543055.1 Argiope trifasciata | reverse complement strand
GTATATCAACGTTTTTCGTTTTCAATCTGCTACAAATGATGTACTCTTATTGAAATATTTCTCTATTAAATATATTCTTAATTTTTTCTAGTAGCTCAAGTTTATGTTGATTCATATTATCTTTCACTTTTAAGCAACCAAAGAAAAATTACTCAGAAGAAACACAAGGTTATGAAAATCTACTTCAATCACTTTCACAATGATTCAGAGCTTTATTTATACTCATTGCTAAACGAAGTAACAGTGAAGTTGGGTATTTTGAGGCAGTGCAAGAAAGTGGTCCTTTCTTTAATAAGATGATTCATTTAGCTTTCAGCACATTGTTAATATGTAAAGGATTTACTTTATGTTATATTTTTTATTCATTAATCTTTCGAATATGGGTTTTTGATTGATTTATCATGCTTCCAGACTGTCCAGGATCCACGTTTATTACAATATTATAGATGCAGGTGTTCGGTTTTATAAATATTGTAATAACTAACTGAACGTGATGAAAAGTATTGCAACCTCCGCAGTTATTCTTGATAAAAAAAATTAACGTTTTATCATTCATATAATTTGGATTTTTTTTAAAAAGCTTATTTATTTCGGAACTGAAAAAGCGAAGCTAAAAAAAAAAAATCCGCTAATGACCCCCGTAGGGGTCTATAGGCAGCTACTAGCCTGTCTGGTTGAAAATATGCCTCTGAATTACTGAACCATGCGATAGCATGTGCGTTATCAGTGGAATAAAGGCATTGAGCCATGACCTTATAATGATTCTGAAGTTTCCAGATGTTGTTATAGGGGCATTAATCATTAGTATTTATTCTTGAATAGATATACCAGAAGAGATTAGTGAAGCATGCTTTCAGTTGAATATTCGATATCTCAAAATAGTTATAGATTAGTACTCGCCCTTTAAAAAAGTATCTGAACTCATCTTTTAGCTCATAATCTATAAAAGAAAAAATGAAAGAAAATACGTCATTAATCTTGGAAGTATCTTCTCTTTAAATGCAAAATTTTTTAATTGCAACTCCCAATTTATTATTCTGTTTGTCTTTTTAACGATTCCGTATAATGAGTTTTTCCCAGATATTAAAATTTTAAATAAATCAAAGCATGAAGTATACAAGAAAAAAGATTCAAGGGCTGTTTCACAATAAACAAACGTATTAAATATGTTACCCTATTCATACTTACTTTCCTTGAAGTTTTCATTTATGTAACAAATTTTCTCTAAGAAATAATTTTATCAGTAGGAGCGACATGATATGGAGTTCATGATTTCATTTGCAAATTCAATTATAAAAGCAAAATAAGTTCAGTTATAAATAGTATTTTTGAGGCATATCATTTGACACAATCAAAAATGCTTAGTTAGAATGAATTTACCAATTAATAGTAATAAAAGAAACTAAATTAAAAAGTTTTTGAATAAGTTTAAAGTTAATAAGGTTCTTATTTCCTTGAACATCTTATGAATGAGACATAAATAGCATAATGCTGTTTATTTACAACTTCCATCAGTGGCGGATTGTCTATTAGCGCTGCAAAATTGCACCACCCGATGATATTATGTTTAGAATTGGCATTTCGTTTATTATTTATCACCTTCACAGTTTAAATCTTGGTACTTACTTTTTCACTCAGAAAGTACGATGATCAACGGAAAAAAAAATCCAAATAAATTAAAATTTGAAGACAAGTTTAAAAAAAACCCAAACAACAGAAACACAAGCTGGGACTGGTCCTTCAGTAGACCCTGAAAATCCAATGCTCACTCAACTGAATGATTTGAAGACCCAAATTGTCCTTCTAGAAGTGTCCGAATAGCAATTTGACCCGACCGGCGAGCAACTGATACCCTTCCATCCAAGTTGCGCTTTCTGCCATTTTTCTCCTTGATTCTTTATTAAACATCTTGTAGCCTTGATAGAAGCATATTAAGTTTATTGAATATTTGTTTTCTTTTAAAAGAAGCCTCTTCTCGAAGGAAAAGAAGTACGTAAACAATTTTGAAAATGTTATTAATTATTAAACGTTATTAATCATATTATGAATTATTAGAAGAAAAAAATGATGGAAGTACAAAAAATATTTTCGCAAGTTTATTTAAACGAAACATTGAAATAAAAAAAATTTAAAATTTCTATATAAAGCGTTCTATGCAGGATTTGAGCATTGTTTAAGTCTTCAGGAGAACCTAGTATCAACGAAAATTTCCGAAAAATTTATGCTTGATCTATTGATGGTGTAAATGATTTATGCCATCATTTTACATTTTTAAATGAAATTGTTTTTGTAAAATATGATTGCTTGAATTACTAAATATTCCTAAAATACTTTGACGCCTTCTAATATGCACACTTCTTAAGGAATATCATACAATTCTTGTAATCGATCAGTTAATATTTCTTGTAATACTCAACCCTTTTTTATGTATAAAATCTGATTTTTAGTAAATTTTTGGGATTCAGTTTTTCACGCAAAAGAGTAGGATTTCCAATAGCCAGAGCTGTGATAATGAATCTCGGTAAACAGATATTTTCGTCCAATTTAATCTGACATGCACTCGTTTTATTGAGTCCTTTACTTTCTTTGTGTAATTTCTTATGTTTATTTCCTAAAGGTAATTCAATCATCGTGAATTGGAATTCGTACTTGATAATATCCAAATATTTTTAATCTATTTTCTGGATCAATATATCTGCGTAGTTTTCAAAAGCATGACAGTTTAACATAATGTAAAAGTGAAAAGTTTTATCCAACATTGAAATATAAGTAATGATATTGACTTTACATTTAATTTTGTCAATAACATTTCTAAACAAGTGCTGTAAAATATTTTGTTTGATCAAAGTTGGATTTTTTCAATTGCATCATTTTACCGCTACGATTATATTTACTATACTTTTTAAATAATTTCTAAATTTTATAATGTTATAGTCTGGTTTAAACAACTCTTCAAATGCTTTGCTATCTCGCCCACTCTTTTTTTTTTGTTTCTTTTGGTTTAATTTAATCAAATTTTAATCCAAATGAATAAAAAAATCTCGTAATTTTATTATATTTTAATTAAAACTATTTATAAATTTCCTTTTTTTTCTATCTAGATAATCAGATGCATCCAAGGCTAATAAAGCGACTCATATAGGATTATATTTAGTTGTTTTATTTTATATATTTAGCTAATAACTCAATTAATTCAGAATTCTTACAACCTCTAGGTGGTTATATATTTTTTTAAATTTCAATGTGGATCTAAGTTCATTCGCACTCTTGACTCTCAATTTACACTCCATTGATTGATTTAAAATTTTTGTAAGGGACTTTTTGCAATTATGGTCGTTACTTTGTAAGGATCTTTGCTCATGGATGTGTGTTTCAGTCTTCCTGCATATGCAATCCTATTTAATATATTTGGTCACACAAGATTTTCATTCTTCTCGTGTTTCATGGAAATTATCCATAGATTTCGAGAGTTTGCATATTTTACAAATTTATATGGAATGATTTATTTGAGCGTTTTTCTTCTGAAAAGGTGAAATAACGTATATTATATTCTATTTCAAAAAGAGGCTATTTTCCGTATAGACGTTGGAGGCAGTAGCTTTGTTACTGGAAAAAAGTGCAAAAAAAAAAAAAATGACACATCATATCAAATTTTCATAGGATGATAATTTAGTACAATCAACTTCTCAGAATGCAATTGCACTGAAAATTCATAGAAGTATCTTATTCCCGAATACAAAAGGTGAATGAAGTTTCACGGAACCGAAATTGGTGAAAAACTGTTATAGATTATTGATAAATCACGTTTTGCCTGAAAATTAAAAATGCCTGAATTCTCTGACTGTTTTATCCAATGAACAATAGTGTGTTTGAAAAATTGATTTCCAAGACAATTCAATAGAATATATGCAAAACGAATCGGGGAAAGCTACAGAATAAGATAATACATAATAATAATAAAAATATGTAACTATAATTTTTTTAAAAAAATTTGTAATATAATACTGCTTTCGATTGTAAAATTATCCAATCCTATAATTAAAGAATATTTAAACTGTGTTAAAAAGTTTTGGCATCTTTTTACTATTTTGTTTAAAATAAAATTATTGCAATTTTTTCGATTTGTTCTAACATTCTTTTTAATTAAAAAATTCTTTTATTAAAAATAATTTAAGAAAGTCAGTAACTTTTCAATAATTAATTTACTCAGTTAAATAATTTTAAATAATAATAAACTCTGCTAAAATGTAAAAAAAGTTAAGTACTAATTAATTTAATAATACCAATCAGAAAGCAATTTTACTGAAAAATTAACATAAAATTAATATACAAATATGAAATGTCTTCCCCGTGATCTGGGCTTCGATACCCGGTTCGGGCAGGGTTGTTCTATCTGTGGGATGCGTGAATGAGCCCCCCTATAAAAAGGGGTTGTGCAAGCGAATGTCTTCATATGAGCTAGAAGTCAGACTTCTGTCCTCTGGGTCTTAACCCTCAAAAGCTACTACACCCCCTTTCCTTGGAAACAAGGACACGAATATGAAATTGAATAGAAAATATTTTTACTCAAATGCAAAAATAGTTTTTATATTTCTATTCCAGTTCAGATCAAAATTTGCATGATTGGCCACTGCAATGTCTATCCCATGTAGAAAATATGCAAAGTTAGAAAAAAAGCCACTTCATCCCTTCGTATTATCAAAAAAAAAATAACAATGAGGATCAAGGGCAACAACTTCATTGATATAAATACACTGCTCGATAAAAAAACCCCAACACTAGGAAGGAGCTGTGCTAGATAAACGAAATTCGGTAGGCGTGTTTATACATCTGAAAGATGACACCGATTCAAATTTCGAGCTACGCGCGTAAGTGTGGCGCTAGTAGCGACACTATGAACATGCAAATGAGGTTTGCTTTAAATAAGCGCTGTAACGTTCGTGATCGTTATTTACAGTTGAGATTTGACGTAGTAGGTTAATGTTAGTCACAGATGCCTCTGAGAAGACGAAGAAGCCATTATCCACAGCTCACTGAGTTTGAACGAGGTCGTGTTGTAGGGCTACGAGAAGGTGGGTTTTCTTTCCGCGATATTGCTGAAAGACTTGGCAAGAATGTATCCATTGTGCATGAGTATTGGCGGCAGTGATCAAGGGAAGGTACTGCCTCAAGAAGACCAGGTTCCGGGCGGCCACGTGGTACTACTGAGAGGGAAGACCGTCGTATTCGGCGTATGGCTGTGGCTAATCGTACTGCGTCTGCAGCTGAAATTCGAGCTGCAGTTGGCACCACAGTGACGCAACGAGCTGTTACAAATCGGTTACTTCAAGGACAGCTCCCAGCCAGACGCCCTGTACCGTGCATTCCACTGACTCCAAACCACTGCCGTTTGCGACGTGAGTGGTGTCAAGCTAGAGCTCACTGGAGGACGGAGTGGAGATCTGTTGTGTTTTCTGATGAAAGCCGGTTCTGCCTTGGTCGCAGTGATAGCCGTTTGTTGGTTAGATGGAGGCCAGGTGAACGCCTGCTAGTGACCTGTCTGCGGCCTAGACACACAGGGCCTACTCCTGGAGTTATGGTTTGGGGAGCAATTTCGTATGACAGCAGAAGCACTCTCGTGGTTATCCCACACACCCTGACTGAAAATTTGTACGTCAGTCTAGTGATACAACCTGTTGTGCCATCATTCATGAACAGCATTGAAGGGGGTGTTTTTCAACAGGGTAACGCTCGCCTTCATACCGCTGTTATAACCCAACATGCTGTACAGAGTGTCGACATGTTGCCTTGGCCTGCTAGATCACCAGATCTTTCTCCAATCGAGCACGTATGGGACATCATTGGACGACAACTCCAGCATCATCCACAACCAGCATTAACCGTCCCTGCATTGACCGCCCAAGTGCAACAGGCATAGAACTCCATCCCACAAATTGATATCCGACACCTGTACGACACAATACATGCACGTTTGCATGCTTGCATTCAAAATTCTGGCGGTTATACCGGTTACTAATGTACCAACATTTCACATTTGAAATGGCTCTACATGTGATCTTGAAACTTTAATGAATTAAATATGTTACCTAGACAAATGTATTCCTAAAATTTCATTATTGTACAATAATTTTTTCTTGGTGTTGGGAATTTTTTTCCATCAGTGTATATATTACAAAAATAATGTGAGCATGAAGAGGATTTCAAAAATACAAATCAGTTGGTTCATATTATTTTCGTGACATCAATATAATTGAACTCAAAGTAGGCCTTAGTATAATTTAATGCCTGTTATTCCAAGTTTTCAAAATTCGCCGTTGTTTTTAATACAAATTCCACTGATAGTAAACATTTCTTTTTTTAATTCATTGAGATAATTTAAAAACTTGTTACAATGTTATTTGTACTTTAGAAGAATTTTAATGATGATAACAACATTATTCGTAACTAGCTGGTACCCGACGCATTGCTCAGAAATAATTTTACGAATATCCTTTGAAATCTGAAATAGATATCTTCTTTGATTAAGAATGATAGGAAGAATAATATTTATTTTCTTGCCGGCAATGAATATATTCATTGAAATGGAATAATATATAAGGAAGAAGTATAAGTGATATTTATTCTATTTTTTTATTATTTCTTTTTCAAATATTTTATTGTGGAAAAAATTTCTATCTACAACAAAAGCAAATAAATTTCTTGGGTGTCCGACTTGTGAACATGCAATACCCTACTCACCATGTGAAAAATATGGATTTTCTAAATTAATCCACGCACTTGAAGTGACCTTGCTAGTGGCCTTGGAGAATGCAAATCGAATGGAGAACTTCAGTCATATTAAATCAAAAGGCATGTCGGTGAGAATAATGGGAATGCGTAGAAGGAGCAGATTTTCTCCATTCGACATTTGGGATTAGATTCTTTACAGCGAGTCTTGTTCCGCTACAGAATTAGGGTGGATTAATATTCCGCAAAAGAATAATGAACCAACGTAATTGCAGCGAAAAAATGTAATTTACATAAATGTAAAAAAAGTCAGTTCGTCCATATGAATGCTCATCTGTCATAGCATTCTGTGCATATTCAGTGGGCTGACATTGAATGTTGCTGGAAGTATGACTATTTTTCCAAAGTCTGAAACATTTCCATCGTTTACAATTGCATCACATAAATGAATGCATTCTTTTGAACGATGTAAGAGAACGAATAGCAAGCATTCGTTTTTGGCACACATGTCTACTACAGTTGACGGAATAGTTGACGTCATTGCAGAATGCGATTTTTTCCATTCTACAACATTATTATGCGGTTATAATTCATCACTGATAACTTTTCATTGAGTTGTTCACGTATAAGTATAAAGAAAATGAAAGATATGAAAAACACAAATTACATTTGCGAATGATGAAAAGTTAAAAAGAAAGTAATACTTTAATTTGAAAAAATAAAATAAGAATATCCAGTTACCCCTGATTGGATTAGTTTGCATAATATTAAGTGACATCCGTCTTGCCCTTTCCCATAAAATTATGAGTTACTGCAGTGAATCTTGTGATCGATGTGATTCATAGATATGTTTAATTGTATTATTCTTATTATTTCACATTATTAGAATAATGTCACATGTATCACGTTCTTCGCCAACTATGACAATTGCAAGGTTGCTATTGCGTTGGGGACGCTGTCCGAGGGGCGTGTATTCAGCTCTCATTTGCATTGCGTATTACCCGCTGATAAATTGTCGGTTGTAGTTTCGAATAATTTTATCAATGAATTGAATTGGTAGAACAACGTTTTGTGAATAGAATATAATGGGGCATTTGGTGATTGGGTCTGCGGAATAACTTATGCATCATCGTCACCCACAAAATATATTCATAAAATTTATGTATAGCGTCCGAAAGAGGTAGAAATGAACAAACGCGATGATATATTTGTTCATGAATTTCGAAAAGTAGCATGTACTGATCTTGAGAAACTTTGTCAACTGCAAAAGATGTCGTTTGGAACGCTGAATTAGAGTTGCGACTGTTCTGCAAAAAGTGTTTGGAATCAGACGAGTCGCCTGAAAGCAGTTATAACAATGGATTGGGTAGCGGATGTAATATCGGCAATTTAACTTTGTCATTTGTGTACATTTTTAGTGTTTTATCCATTAAGTGAACTGCAATACCCACAGGGCTTATTCATTTTGCCAATATTTACACTGGGATGTAGCACTATTTTGATATGCAAAAAGTTTCAAAGCAACATTCGCTAATTTAATAGCTCTAAACGTTCTCTTTCAAGTCTTGCTGCATGTTGGTCTTCTGATTCTGGGAACAATAACTTGTGATTAGAGAATGAAATGAATGCCATTTGCCTATATTGAGGAGTTTTGGGGGAGTAATATGGAAGTGCGACGTAGAATGCCTTTACCTAACCTGGGTACGGTGTGCAGAATCACCTATCTCTCTGTGCCTCTACTTCATCAAGCTCTCGAGTCACTTTCCACGCATTAGTTGATTATTTACCAAAGGCAATTTGAATGAAGAGAGCCAAAATTTCTTCACTAAAGTAATTCAGTACAGACTTTTCTCAGTGTGCATGTCAATTTGAAGGCACAATGACCTAAAATATGATGTGCAATATTCATACAAGTTAGTCAGATTATTGTAATTCACCTTATATATGTGTGTGTATTATCTCTTTAATTTAAATCCTAATTTATTGCCTCATTTTTGTCATAAATTAGGCTCTGTTACTTAAAAGTTCCTTTATTTTCTATTCCAATGACATTTTTTTATTTAATTATTTCAAGCAGGCGATCTAAAAAAGTTGTTGAGTTTCGACTTTCCATATTCAGAGTGAAGGGATAAAAATATCTAGCGCTCATGAAATTGCTTTGAAAGTACCTAAGATTCCTTTTCCTAAATCGACATTTGCCAATGAAATCCAGATAAGAATCTCTTAGCAAAAAGCAAGAAGGAGAAAAAATTTCTCACTTTTCTATTGTGTCGCGATGGGGGTAGACGCGTCGTCTTAGATCTTTCCTGTGTACAAATTATTTTTCTCGGGAAAAATAAAATGAATTCTAAATCTGTCTTTTTCTCGGCCAAACATGTGCAAAATTGTGTTGGATAATAAATACTTCTATTTGTTTAAATTGTGACTATCAACTTATAGAGCACTCATTGAGGCTACTATAAGAACAATCTTCTTTCTACTTGTAATTTATCGGATCATTTTATGAGTCTTTTTGTTTCATATACTAAGTGTTCTGAATAAAATGCATTGATCTTTACCCAAACAGTAAAATATCATTGGCCAAACACTGCTGCACAGAACTTAACAGTAGTGTTTATTGGTTCGGTTGAACACTGGTTGATGATCACCGTGACTTGTTTCCGATATATTTACCAATCATTTTCGAACATGTACTGACGATCACAACTCAATGACGACCATTTCCCCGAGTATTTTATCAATGGGCGACGAAGTACCAATCATTAGAAGATTTATTATTGAACATTTGCCGGTGTCATACTGAAATATTCTATTGATTATACAATTTTCTTAAATTCGATGAACTAGCGTTTCAATATTTAAAGCTATCACACATTCAAAATTTTGCCTAACGACTGAAAATAAATATTGCGCATTTTAATTTCCTTTTTTGCATATAAATAATTTTGTTAGTTATTTATGTCGATAAATTTAAAACTCCACAAAATTTTGCTTAGGATAGAATTTTCCATGATTTTCATTTTAAATTTCTTCAACTTTCAGCTATTGTTATAGCACATATTTTATCATATTCTTAACCTGTGAAATTGTCAAAGGACAAAATGGGTTTTTTTTTTACTTCTTTTTAAGAAAAATAAACAAATGTTAAAATAATCTGACATTAATTTTAAATTTGATTATCTACATATCTATATATGATACTTATTAAATTCATTTATATTTGATATTTATATTATTTCATTGTATAATGCATGGGAAAAAACGAGCACATTCATAGTGTCAATTTTGTAATTAATTAGTATAATTTCAGATTATATATATATATATATATGAAACATCGAGAATTTTCCCGAACCGTCCATTAGGAACTGAGATACATCCAGAATGCTCCTGATTGGTCCAGAAGATTTTAGCCCCGCCTTCCATCACTATATAGGGAAGGCAGTCTGTACTCAACGGTCAGGTGTTCAATCAACAAGTGAAACAGCACGGTGAGTAGTTGAATCAAGAAGACCTGAATAGAGAGGTCTTGAAGAGGATTCCGAGAAGAGCGGTAAAGTTAAATTGAGAAGACCTGAACTGAGGATTACTGGATCGCTATGTGGCATATTCTGACGAAGCCTGTGTCATAGCCCATTGTGTCGTCGTCGGGACGGAGCTGTCCTGAACTGAGGAAGAGTTCCTTTGTGTGAAGCAGTGAGTCGGCAGCGAAGGTCGAAGAGACAGAGGAGTAGTTTCAGCCTGTTCGGGAGAGACCTACGTAAGAGTAGATAGAATCCCTTAAGGATTCCCTCTCCTGCTGAATCCTGTCTGGCCACTTTGTGAGCTGTGGACGTTGTCACTACGGACTTTTTGCCTGTGGACTATTGTTGCTATTGAGGGTTGCTATCTGCAGTAGAGTACGGCTGTGTACTGTCCTGTGTGTTCGCCTCGGCTGTATATAGTTGTCGTTTGAACACACTTGTCTTCTCTGTGCTGTAAATATTTGTCTTCTTTGTGATGTTCTGTAAATAAACGTCGCCTGTGTTGTGTCATCTACTGAAGGACTGATGACTGCGCATGCCCATCTCTTCTCACACCATACACACCCACTATACGAGAAAACGAACCCGACGGATTAGGATAGGAAATTCGTAACAATATATATACACTTTTAAATTTCTAATATTGCCTATATCCTCAGTTAATTTTAAAAGTTATTTTATGGAAATTCAAAATAGAAAAATACATAATTCTTATCAAAATATTTTCTTTATTTTACAATTTTATATTGGTTAATGTCAGCAATAATGAAAATTATGAAGAAACAATGAATGAAATGTATAAAAATAAACTAAACGAATGAAATTCCTATTTTAACTTCTTTCATTTTTAATTCATTGGATAAAAAATTGTGTGAAACAATTATATAATTTCTATAATATATTTCTTCAATAGACACCATTTTACAAGAACAAATTAATAATTTAATTCAAATTTCTAACATTTTCTTGATCTATGATTTCAAAAACATGTTTTACAAAAATTCCATCCACAAAAATGCAACACTTCTTTAAATTATACGAAAATATATATTCTTGCTATTCATTAGTAATTTATAAAGTTACTACCTGTAATGGAAGTTTTATACTTCATTACAAATGTATAACAAGAATTGCTTTTCTGTTGGTCTTAACCCTTATATTCATTTTGTATAGTATACCATACATACTTTATAAAAATATACAATCATTATAAAATAATTTTTAACTTAGTTTTATTAAACACATGACATTTCTAGACGTTTATTTATACTTCAAAAATAAAAATAGATACTAAAATCTGTCATAATTTTAAATCAGTTGTGAAAAATAACCGTCAAGATGTGCCGCTCAGGTTTGTCTAAGGTAAGTTTTATTTTATTTTTATGTTTGTACCCCTAAATATGCATGTTTATTATAAAATACACATGCCTAAATATTTGTCCTTACACATTTTTATATATATGCTATTGTCGCTAGCATGTTTTTGTTGTGTTTTTTACTAACGTATATTATACTATACAATGCCGCAGTTGCAGTAATTTACCTTTCGTTGGTGGTCTATAGAATAATATACATTACTAACTTCACGGGATAAATATATTTTTGGAATTTAAATTGCAAGTATGCCTGTCTTATATCCTAAACCAATTTTATTACAACTTAAAAGACAGCTGTACTGATGTTTGACTGCCTCGTTGATATAGTGGTTGTAGAAAGCGACGCACAAAGTTGTGGGTTCGATTTTCACAAAAAATAGAATGCTTTTAGTATCGACGAAATGGTTATACCATACAAAGGGAAGAAAGCAGGAAATCGCCGTCAATATAACCCAAATAAGCCTTGTAAATGGGGTTTCAAGAACTTAGTCAGGGCCGGTGTATCTGGCATCATTTATGACTTCTTGCTCTACGCGGGAGATGACACTTAGAGGCTTTAAAT
Source organism: Argiope trifasciata (assembly GCA_026543055.1). Lineage (NCBI taxonomy): Eukaryota > Metazoa > Arthropoda > Arachnida > Araneae > Araneidae > Argiope > Argiope trifasciata. The sequence continues at coordinate 854,996 of JAPMOQ010024668.1, read as the reverse complement.
TTACGGAAGAGACTATAGGTTTTTACCTAAGAACATTAAAAATAAAGAGAGTGTCGTATAGTTTGACAGTTATTTTACTTCCTAGGAGCTGGTACATATGTTGAGGGAAAATTATTGTATATTTAGTTTAGGAACAATCAGAAAAAAGACTCAAAGATGCTACTACTAAGCTGCTAACTGAAAAGGCTTTGAAAAAGAAAGGAAGAGGTACGTTCTGTCAGGTTGTTTGTAATAAAAATAAACTTAGTATTGACAAGTGGTTTGATAATAAACAGGTCACATTGGCGAGATCTTATGATGATGCCTGCTTTCATCATACAGCCCTGTCGAAAATATAAAACGATTCAGAAAAATCTCGTGTAGATGTAAAATGCCCTAAAATTGTTAAAGACTATAATTGTCACATGGGAGGCGTAATTTGGCAGACATGCTGATTACATTATATCGCAATGGAATAAGAACGCACAGGCAGTATATTAATATTTTATCGCAGCTTTTGTATATATACATCAACAACGCTTGGCTTTTACGTAGGAGACATAACAAAATGACCAACACCACTAGAAAGTAGGATCGCCTAAAAGATTTTAATTATGAAATGTACAGCAGCTTACTGAAACGAGATCGAAACGTTTCAGTGAAAAATTTAGACCCAATTTCTGACAAAGCAAAAAAACAAAACAAAAAACACCCGGTATCTGAACGACCATGCGATGATGTCCGGTATGACAAATATGACCACTGGCCGCAAATAACCGGATATCAGAGGTGAAGTACAGCAAAGATGGCGGCCAGGCTAGTACGATGTGCACAAAATATAAGGTTCATCTTTGTTATGTGAAGAATCGAAACTGTTTTCTGGAGTACCACCGCAAGCAATAGGGCCGCTGAATTATTATAGTACGATTATTTTGTTAAAATGTTCAAGAAAGATTTATTTTATTAAACATTTTTACTTCCACCAAGATAGTTATTTTTATTTAAAATCATATAAATTACAGTAATCTTTTGGTATCTGTTAAAAACTTCCAGTAACATTCCAACTCTCCCTAAACATAGCAATGTTAAATAATGCTCCTTAAACATAGTTTTTCCAAAATTTTCATAACACGATTATTATTTTTTTGATGTTTTTTATATCCCAAAGTAGCCACATATATACATTTTTTTCGTTTTCTTCAAAAAAGCAATCTTGCGACGATAAGGGTTAATTTGAGTAATAGATTAATTTTCCCAATTTATTTTTCGGGGGATTGAAAAAGTAACTATTCAAAGCAAATCACTTACAACGACAATCCTTAAATAATGTTTTATAAATATAAAGTGTAGTAATAATTTACAAATTTCTGATTGAATTTTCTGTAACAACTTCTACACATACACCCAGGCCGTATTCAGAAACAATGACTTTTAAAAATAGATAATATTGTCACAAAGTCATTTATAAACAAAATTTATTATATACTTTACTTACAATAATCACAACAAAATTTACTTATAATATTTGTAATACCGGAAGAGTGACATTTCTAGAAATCATCACACACTTATATACAGTATTTTTCTTCAGGTTAAAAAAATATCATTTTGAGCCTTTTCTTTTTCACCAGATTTGATGAGCATAGAACGGCACGCTTTTCCCTCTCTTGCGGTTTTCTGGGGGGCTTTGATGTTTGTCCAGTTTACCGAATCGTCGGTAAACTGGAAAAATATCAAAGTCCCCCAGAAAACCGCAAGAGAGGGTCAAGGGGGATAGCATGCCTGGTCTGTAAGGTCTGCAGAAACTGTTTCAACTCTCGGAGAGACGCTGGAGGTTGAAGGGATCTCACTCTCTTCCAAAACCGACCACAGGGGGTATGTGATTGGGTAGGCTATGGAAGGCTTGTATTTGTATTCTGACGTTCGGAAACCCTGTTTGAATAGCTCTACTAGAATGAATCGGGGAATTATCATCTTGATAGGTTAAACTCCAGATGGAAACAATGTCTGTACAACAGAATGCAGTTAATCGGCCAAAAAAATGATAGGCTTGTGACCTCAGTGAACCACAACAAATCCTATCGATACTGTTACGTTCAGTGGTGGCGGGGTAGTCGGCTATATGCAAGAAGAAGGCTTGTGGCGTATCCATGTAAGGTGACCTACTACAAACCATGAGATGAGGATAAAAAACCATTACGAAACCACTCTCTTGCTTCGCTGTAGAAAGGAAACAATACAACCTCTGACGGGGTTTGCCACACGTAAACCCGTCCCGTCGAGAGAAACTGGATTAATAGGAAAACAATACACGTTTCCATTGATCTGTAGCCTAGGTTTAATGGTCCTAATACCACTGTGTTAATCGTTTCTGATTTTCATTTGTCACAAAGTTTTTTTTTGTTGTTATAGCAATTCTGTTCCAAATATTTTGTTTACGCAATTCCCTTCGATCTGCATGGGTGAACACTGGGTTTTGCAAATGTTCATTTAGTTCAGCAGTCACTTTCGTTGTCTTGGTTTCTTTTCTGGTGGCCACAATCCTCAATGTGCACCTGTCACTCTCGGTGAATTTTTGGTTTTTCTTCCACAGTTCGTTCTAGCAGATGCTGCTTTGTCATGATCTTTGTATACTATCATGGCCTTGGACACGATTCCTACAAATACCCTGGACAGCTGTTACTCATAAACCAACCAGACTTGCTGCCATTATCTGCCCTCTTTGGAACTCTGACAAGTCTCTAACTGTAGCTTCACCCGAAACAAAAATAAGTAGATAATGACGTACAATACACTCGCACACCCTTGAGATTATAAGCAACAATGTAAGACATACACATGCACACAAAAACAACAGTAATGTAAGATGATTTTTAAACCATTTTCGTGTTGAAACTCTTTTTAACGTTATTGCCAAAATCCACATCTAAGTTAAAAAAAAAAAAAATGTCGACACATACACCTTGTACTCCGATTAGTTTGACATTACTTTCGTTTATTAGAAAAATTGTATCCAGAATTTGTCGGTCTTAAAACACAAAAATAAGCAATTTGTTGCTTAATCCTGTCTAACGATTAGAATTGTGTATATTTACAGAACAGAAAATTTCATTTTAGCGACTATTAAAAGTTTAAAAGCTATTTATTCTATAATTTATAAAACAATAATCTAATAATGCCTGATCAAATTTTCAGAGTAATAGATCTTAATTTTTACAACAAATGGCTATGTTTTAAAACATGCAAATGAATTCTAGGGACTAAATGCCAAAATCTAATTTTTTTACATTTCTGAAACAAGAATAATTAGTTTGGTTATCGGTGCTAATTAGAAAACATATTAAAGACAAACAAACTCTGGATGTTATTCAGAATCCATTTTCGTTTCTTCTGCAATAATACTTATCTCACCCTTAGTAAAATCAAATTTTTGGATAGTTAATCATAATGCAGATATTTTAGCATTCACTTTGTGCATTTCAGTTCCACTTTCAATTCTGACATCGTACAAAATTTTATTTATTTAAAGAAACTGGTCACAATATATAGGTTAATATTTTATGATCGTGGTAGAAATAAACAAAAGTTGCTTTAGCATACCAAAACAACCTGAACAACTCTGAGTACAGTCTGTATGTCCAGCTTAGATTTATAAAACCAATTCAACCCTATGATACTCCCGTGTATCATGTACAAAATACAAATTGTAATAGGAAAACAGCAGCGTTTTTCTTGTTAATCATTGTTTCGTCACTTTGTAACGGACCTTAGTTGTTGCCGCTGATCGTGATTATAACTGCACAGTAAGTACAGTGTTCGTCAATTATTCTTGGGCTATGTTTAATGTTTTTTTTTCAGTGCACGACAGCAAAGATTTCGAAATGGGTTATAACCAAAAAAAAGTTGTAGTGACAATGGAGGAGAAATTAATGACTAAACCCAGGAGTAACAGCAAAAACCGGCAACTGCTTCTATGTTTCTTAGGGCCGGTCACATTCATATTCGACTTGACTCGAGATAAATGGAGAGGTCAGTATGTAATAAGGTGGAAATACATGCATTATAACGGTGAATTTTGGAATAAAAACTTAGTCTTCTGGTAACGGTGGACAAAGAATTCAGTGAGCTCTGGTCTATCCGGCTTTTTTGTTAACAAGTCTACCATTCCGCTAGAGTAGGCCCGATATTCGGGAGGGTATTGTAATAATAGTAAGAAAGGAAAAAACAGAAATTCTGAATTTTCAAATCTTGTTTACATTAAAACTTGCAGGATAATGAAAAATTATCAAAATAACGTTTTTAAAAAATCCTCCGTAGTTTTTTAAATAAAATGTCGCAAACAAAATTACCATAAAAATAAAAACAATAATAAATAATAATATAAATGTCAATATACCAAAAGACAAAGTTTTTATTCCAAAATTCACCGTTATAATATTTAAATACAAAATTCATATTCCTTTTGCACCACATTTTTTTTTAATAACGTAGAACAGCAAAGAGTGATTTCATTTGTATTTAATCAGTTTGTAGATAATAAGAATTCGCAAAAACGGTTTACGACTTTTTAAAACTCCTGATACATACATACACACACACACACACACACACACACACACACACACACACACACACACACACACACACACACATATATATATATATATACCCATACACCGGGTGATCGAAAGTCAGGACGAAATTTAAAAATGAATAATTCGAAAACGAATAAAGAAAAAGAGACGCGGAGAGAGGATTTACAAACGAAAAAATGTTTGCAACTTTCAAGTGAACTTAATTACAGTTAATTAGTGAAATGTTCAATGTGGTGTCCACCATTCAGAAGTACAGCTGTGAGAAGAGTCACCAAACTGTTCACAGCATTCAGTAACATTTCTTGCGTTATGGCAGACAAATTTTGGCGGGTGGCAGCTTTCAGCGCTGCTAGTGATGCCAGTTGGTCGTGGTACACTTTCGTCTTCTAGAATCCCCGCAGTCAAAAGTCACAGGGTGTCAGATCGGGAGATCTTGGAGGCCATGCGTGATTAAAGCATCGACTGATAATGCGATCCTATCCAAATGTTGAGTGTAACAGACGTTGTACAGGCAAAGCAATATGAGGTGGTGCCCCATCTTGCATAAAGGTGATTGTTTTTAGTGCTTGTCGCACTTGCAGTTCAGGAATAATGTTGTTCTGTACAGTACAGCATATCGCTAACCAGTGACAAACTGTTTTGGAACCCGTTTGTGTGACTTCCCGAAAAAAAAGGACCAATTATGAAACCAACAGAGAAGCCACACCAGACTGTCACTTTAGGTAGTCGCAAGGGTTCCTCAACAAATGGATGTGGATTTTCTGTGGTCCACACTCCACTTGTGGTTGTTAACAGCACCAGAGAGTGTGAAATGCGCATCATCTGCCCAAAGTATAGTGTGAAGCCAGTCATGCTTCTCTTTCATCTTACTAAATACCAAATTCGCAAAATCGTTGCCACACAAAACCCGGCTTCTTTTCCATCCGTTTAGTGCAAACTGCATCTTTTTATATATAATCGTTTTCAGATAATTCATTTTTCAAGTTCGTCCTGACTTTTAGATCCCCAGGTATATACAAGGTGGTCAGAAATAAAACACCCCTACTCTGACCTCCATGGATATCGAACTACTCAGTGTAAAGGCTCAAAATTTTGTACACATACTATTCAAAATATGGGGAAACGGATTTCACGAAAACAAAATTAGTTCCTGAAATCACCGATAGGTGGCGCTGCACAACTGGAACTATGATCAAAAGACACAAATAATAATAAAAATTAAAATGTTTATGCGGAATGGAATGCTTCCATGCTTCCTTTTTAATTTTTCTGCCCCTTATGGAAAATAAAAATAGTAAAGAAGCTAGAACTCCCGTTGTAACTGCAATTTCATACTGTAACCAGAAAAATTTGCATAAAGCATGGTTAGAAGCCATGTTCTGGGTATAAAAGAAGTTAAAAGGTGGGGAATGTCATTCTTATTAGTGATGGCTGTGACGCTGCCAGAACGCGCTTTGCTTGTGAAGTTGTTTTACGAGAATAAAGGAAATGCTCCAGCAGCACTTCGAGAGTTTCGCCGACTTAAGGATTTGCGTAAGGGACCATTGCTTCCACAAGCTCTCAGGAGAATGATCGCTCGATTCGAGGAAACTGGACATCTTGGAGTTCAGCCTGGTCGAGGACGCAAACCGGTTCGTTCAGATGTCGTTGAAGATGTTGCCACCGGTATTGTTGAACAGTCAATGGATAATGTTTTAGGCTGCAGTAGTGCACGTGCAGTGTCACGACACTTGGGTGTTCCCTATAGCACAGTGTGGAACGTACTCAGAAAAATGGTGCATTGTTTCCCGTACAAAATCCGCCCTAATCAACAATTGCTGGCCACAGACAGGGAGATGCGACTGACCTTTGCATTGACATTTCTTGCTAGAGTTGAAGTGGATGCATCGTGGCCGTGGCAGATTCTGTGGAGCGATGAGGCCCATTTCCACCTCAGTGGAACAGTGAACACCCATAACTGTCGCATATGGGACACGACAAACCCCCGTACCTTCCAAGAGATTCCACTCCACTCACCGAAAGTTACAGTCTGGTGTGGATTCACAGCCACATTCATCCTTGGACCGTTCTTTTTCGAAGAGGTTACTTCCAATGGCCTTGAGACATGTACCGTGACGGCCAACAGGTACAAAAGGATGCTCGAAACATTTGTTGTACCCCATTTGCAGCAGCGCCAATGCCTTGACACCATTACTTTTATGCAAGATGGAGCACCTCCACACATTGGACTCCCTGTGCAACAGTTTCTTCGCCAACATTTCACCACTGACAGAATAATCAGTCGCGCGTTTCCGACAACTTGGCCATCTCGTTCACCGGATCTTAATCCGTGTGATTTTTGGCTTTGGGGACACTTAAAAAACCTTGTTTATCGAGAACATCTGATAACCTTGGCAGATTTGAAAGAGAGTATCAGTCTGCATGTGAGAAGCATCTCAGATGACCAGTTACGATCCGCAGTTGAACAAGCTGTCCACAGACTTCACATTTTACATCTTCAGGAAGGGAACCATATTGAGCAGCATTCCCTGCATCGATAACGTCCTTGTTTCATGTATGCTTGGTACTTTCAAATAAAATGTGTTTAAAACGTGTTTTTCTGTCTTTTCAGCATACGTCCAGTGGTACAGCGCCACCTATCGGTGATTTCTGGAACTAAATTTTTTTTTCGTGAAATCCGTTTCCCCATTTTTTGAATAGTATGTCCACAAATTTTCAAGCCTTTACACTGAGTAGTTCGATATCCAGGGAGGTCAGAGTAGGGGTGTTTTATTTCTGGCCACCCGGTATATGATTTCAACATTAACAATTCCCGCAAGTAAAAAACAAGGAAATATTTGACATTTAATTTTAGCTTAAATGAGATGTTCTAAGTCTTAATATCTAATGGAATAAATAGTTATTTGTGATATCTGTAATAACTTGAAACTTAAGTTTACAATGAAATGTGCAACTCAGAACAAAAAACACATTTACTTTCATCTGTAGCAGTTGATACAGATAAGAAGTAAATGTGCACTGTAAATGTTTAAGTTTTTTAAGTGTCAGCAACTTCTATTTTTTCCCCATCATTATTATAAATACAACGAACTAATTTAAATATTTTTGAATAAACACTCTTTAGAATGAAAAAATACATATAAGTGAAAATTTATGCCCCCAAACTCTAAACTTTAGCAAAGCTACACATGGTGAGTTTCATTTCGTCAATTCCCTACCAAAATATTTCCAAACAATTGTTTTCATAATTTCATATCAAATGAATCAGAAGAAAGTATCATTTCTACTCTGCATGACTAAATGCTAGATTGTTACATTCCAACAATTTTTTTTGAAAATTTTTTTTTCATATATTACATTTTTTTGTTGCTGTTTTTATATGTTTGTTAAATTCAATTTCAATTAAGTCCATGTTTTAGCAAAGTTTTTATTATAAATACAGTACTTAAAATTAATTAAAATTGTATATTAAATTTAAGAAGACTAATAAATATACAAAATAGTAATCCTATAGAACCAACCATTTTAAAAGTAAATATAAGCATGTGACGACATGAAAATTGAGAAATAATTGATTTTAAATATCCATGAACAACACAATCAATAATATAATTCCCATCTAACCAAAACAATGGAATGGTATTTAGAATAGCTAAACCACAGGAAAAAGAGAATATATATCTGAAAATCATTAAGGAAACATCAGATAATTTTAAAACCCAGTGAATTTAATAGGAATGCTATTTTGATAACAGAAAATTATTTAAAGGATACCCAAGTAGTAGTTCAAACATATCTGCATAACACACTGCTGCATAGTTAGAAACCCAAGGGCTGACTGCAACTGAAATTAAAAATAAAAAGATTCGAAAAGTAATGAAAGAAAGTTTCAGTCTATAATATAAGTATACTCATTCATTATATTTACATATTCAAAAAAAAAATGTCACATTATTCTTCTCTTTTTAATTTATTATTAACTGGAGAATTTTCAAGTTTCTTAAAACTGGTTTCATTTAAACGTTAATAATAAACGTTCATATGTACTCGCATTTTAGATACGAAGACTAAATTTACGAATACCAATGCAAAATTACGAAAATTCGAAAGCTAAATTATTTTTGAATTTCTACCATCATTCTTTCCAACAAAAAGAAAATCTATTTCTCAATTTTTAATATAAGATATACTTAAATTTTTAGTAGCAGCTACTAATTAAATACTACTCAATGTAAAAAACAACAACCATGGTTTACCTGAAGAAGAAATTTCCTCTATTGGACCAACATAAAACACGGCCCTTTTAGAAGATAGTTTAATTCTGAGAAATCTCTCAGACTTGGTCTCTAAGACAGGTATTAAACAAAATTCTCGCCAGCAATCTCGATGATCTACACACATCTTGGCATTCTCCGCCAATTCTCTTGCAGGAAGGCACATAAGTTGATCCAACTGAATATTGAATTAATTAAAAATAAGCCAAACAGAACAAGATGTTAGCTAAAATAATGAGCAATAAACAAACAAAAAAAAGCATTAAAATAAGTTTGATGACAAAAAAGAACAAAATATGAAGCGGATTTTGAAACCAGTTTTCGGAAGAACTAAACCTTTATTCATTTACCTCATAATGCGAAAGCATGAGTTGGTAAAACTGAGTGAGATCTAATATAAAAATAGTGTGTCTTCAGAATATTCATATATTGAAATATTAAACCGCAATATCTCGCCAATTTCGACAAAATAGTCTGCAATTTTTGGTTATTTATCTCCGAATGGCTGTTATTTCTCTCCGAATTCAACAACCGAATGGCTTGGTCGCCAAGCAATCACTTCGCAAGCACGAGGTCCGAGCTCAGTGTGTCTTTTTTCATTTATTTTTTTCAAAATTATTCAAATTAAATTCAGAATTTCCGTATTTTTTTCCCTTATTTTAAATTCAACAATAAATGCCTATTGTGCTAATATTGGAATTACATTTAAAACAAATACAATAGTATATATATATATATATATATATATGTAGAGATTTAATTAGCGGCCATTGCTGTTAAATATTTAGTTTTGCTGTTAAATATTTTTCCAATTTGTTGCAATAGATGTCGCCACAGGTATCACAAAATATCGCAGAAGTTCAATCCAAGACGTGTGACGTGGAAATTTGGGAAAAAGCGAACTGCACATTCGCTCGCCAGACGGGGACCAGAGAGGGTCGTATCGTTCCGATCATGCATCTTTTAAAAACGTAACGTAGTTTCGCCATGAAACAATTATTAACTACTCTTGGTGGCATCTATAAGTAATTCCTTTTTTTCCCTCTATTGTAAATAGTCCTGTCATGATTGTAAATGTCTTTTCCTTTTTCTTTACTGTAAATAAATTTCTTTCATATTCAAAAGCTTCTTTTTCTTCATTCAGTGACCCTAGACACTGAACTAAATGTGGTTGGATGGGCATTCTGTCCCACCCAATTCCTACATTATTTTTCAAAATTGTTTCATTTAAATTAAAAACTTTCAGGTATTTTTATTAATATACTTTACATTTTTATGCAAAATAAATATTTGATTTCATAAGAACATTAACTGAATTGAATTTTTAAAAGAAAAAAAATACACACATATGCACTTTTTACAAAAAATTAAAAAATTATTTCAATTAAATTAAAAATTTACAAATAGTTATAATTAATATGTCCTTCATTTTAAGGAAAAATAATTATAAATATAATTCTAAATATATTTTTATTCCAAATTATTTTAATTAAGTTAATCATTAGCACAAAATTTTAATTTATGTATTATAAATTACTTTTAATAGGCAAAAAATAAATTCCCATTCACTTAATATCTGAAATTATAAATTAATTTTGGAATAAAAAATAATTAATAACATAAAATAATGACGATATTTATTAATTATAATGACGCGCATCATACACAAATTTTTATTCAATATTTTTAGAAATTTCTTTCACTTTCATTAATTTTCAAGAATAAAATGGTTATTAATGTAAAAACAATCAAAATAAAAAATATTTTGACATCTTGCACAATTGATAAATAATGACTACTCACAAGACGTCTCTTTAAGAAATTATCTTCAGAGACAAACTTCATACACAGCCAAAAATAGTTTTTTCAACCGAAAGTCGGAATAGAAGAAAGTTGCGAACTTTTAACGGAAAGGAATCTAGGTATATTCTATCATCTTAAAAAGATTTTGAAACATCTACCTATATATTCAATATCTAAGCATCTGGTTTCTACGATTTATTTTTTATTAGTAATAAAGAGGACGTTTTTATTACATATTTAAAAAAAAATTAAGTTGCTGTCTGTAATTTCCGATACAAACATGATTCCGTCGAGTTAGAAACAAATAATTAGAATATATAAATTGAAAAAATTAAATTTATAAATATTTTTTAAGATTAAATTGGTAATTTAAACTATTTCCCCCAATTAAATTTATAATCATTTTTCTTTCCGAAAATTAAATAATTCAAATGTATGGAAAAACCCCAGTTATTTTTAAGTAAAAAAAAAAATGAAAAGCCTATTGAAACAATTTGTTAATTTAATATAAATAATTTTAATAAAAATCGAAAGGGAAAAAATGTTAAAAGACACGCAGAGGATTAACTCTGACATCCGCTGTACGAAATGATTACTGACACCCACGACAGTACGCTGCTCATCGCGGTAACAAGTCACTGATATATAAATAATGCTAAAAGTTTGAAGGCTTTTTTTTTTTTTTTGGAATAGGTTATAGCGTTTTAGTGTATGGGCATTATAAAGGTAAAATACTGTTTTACTCAGAGGCGTAACTAGGCTTGTTGCCACTGGGGAAAGAACTCGCCATTGTGTCCCCCACCCCGACTATAACTGATATTGGCACCACAACACTCGATTTTTCAAGTGGAAAAGATCAATTTCAAAACTGTAGTACATGATTAAGTTTTTAGTTCAACATACAACACAAAACTAATAAGTATTTGATTACCAACCAATCTCAAAGTAGTATAATTGACTTATTCTTTAGAATTTGATCATAGTAGCTGTAATCAATATATTCATTGAATTATACTGGGACGTGGTTATCATTATGGCAACAATTAAATAGGGTGAGGAGGGAGATATATATAATGTTAATAAATGCAATAAATGACGAATAAAAAACATTAAAATGGACATCATTTTCTATTAATTTCAATTTTTTGTATAGAAAATATTGTATCGCAAAATTACACATAACATAATAACGAGCCTCTAGTGATACATATAACAAAAATAGTTAGTCCCTGCTCCTACTCCAATATAAGTAAATCGAATATTAGTAATCTAAGAGTGCAATTACCACAATCAAAAAATATTCAATCTTTAGATCTTTTCTATCCAAAATATATGTCATAAGGATTAAAATAAATCAGCAACAATTCAGCAAGTAAATTAATTCTGGAAAGGGGTATTTAAGTTACCTAAATGTTTACATATAATTGTCGGAAATATATGACTATTTTAGAAAAAGAAAAAAAAAAGGAAAAAAAGACACCAAGATGGGAAAAAGAAACACATGATAAAAACATTTATAATCATATATTAGATTATGACTTACCCATAAATATTACACTATTAGAACATCTTTGCTAAATTAAAAAACCATAGAAAGAAAAGATACCATATCAAAAACAAAATTATCTTCTTTCTAAAAATATATTAATGCATCCATAAATACAGAGTGTGTGTGTCAAATTATGATATTATGCGCAGTACTTCACTTTGATCATCAATGCAATATTTCCCAGCACTATGATAAATGTAATCTCAAGTAATTTGCTATTAATCAGTGAATGAATTTATCACTCTCATTGGTCCTTTACTATGACCAGGATATAAAATTACTCCGGATATTATTCATTTCCTCAATAAATATTTGTATTTATTTATTTTCCGAATATTTATTTATATCCATTAAATTGTATTTGCACATTATAATATAATATTGTTATTATATATGATTGTATATATATATGTGTGTGTGTGTATATAAACACTTTTTGAAGCAATTTTGTGGTATTCTTCTTTAATGTTTATTCTTCATTACTCAAAGGAAATAATCCAAATTTTTATCTAATTTATCAACATTTCTTTATAAAACCCATGGCCAGCGGGGAGCAGAATACCGAATAGGAAGGATAAAAGCATAAAGAACAGAGTGTGAGAAATGTTTTGATGGCATATCCAGTTACAAAAATTATGTTTGCTGGCACAGCATTTCAGTTCTGTGAAAAAATAAAAACTACCCAACTCAAAGTGAAATATGATTTCATGTGATTAGAAGATAATTTCTTTTAGAATGCGAATCCTGCTCACTTTCTCTCTCACACAAACACACAATGCAGTAAGAACCAAATTTCAAAAAAGAATATCAAAAATCAATACTGTTTCTACATTATTATCCTATTTTCTATATGAGATAAAAGACAACACACTTGAAAATTTCTATGAACTTCAACAAGATTAGATTTATTACGTATATTATAGAAAGGATATTTTTTCCAATTTATAGAATCGATTAATTTTTCACCCAAATAAAAAATCAACATAAAAGCAGAATATAAATATAATTTTTTTCAAAAATGCAAACTTTTTGACAATATAAAATGAATAATGCATAGAATTTAAATTTATACTGAGTGGAAAAATATTTAGAAAAATTAGCTACAACTAAATTAAAAATATTGAGGTGACCAAACAGGAGCAAATAAACAAAGGACAAAATGAAAATTTAAATCAACAATATTTGTTATACACAACTATATTTTACAATATAGTTGTATGTAACGAAAAAAATATTGCATTTATAATGAAAATATTCACACTTACATTTTGATCAGCAAAACGAAAACACATATTTTTACTAATCTCGGGACAGCAATCTGATGTTCCGTCTATAATAAAATATAAGATTTTCACATATATTGTTAAAAATATTTCGAAAAAAAAAAAAATCTGGAAATATTCTAATACACAAACATAGCACAGCCGAAAGTAGTACTTTTTTTAACTGCGATGTCTTCTTTCTTATAGAAGGCTTCTTGAACACAAAAGCCAGACTGAAGTTTGGCATATTCTTGGTAAATGCAACTTTTCCAATCGTTTTCAGTTAGCACAAGACATTCATTTACCCCAATAATAGTATCTTCTTTCATAAATCCACCTTTTTGACTTAAACCAGAATCCTGAAAAAGGAAATAATGATAACAATTTAGAAAATTATACAAACAGAACTGTGTATATCATCTCTTATAGAAAAATTATTCAATATATATAAATTAATAAGCACTCAGTTTTTATAACTAGTAAAATTGCATACAACAATTTCAAATAAAATGAAAATAAGCATTCAGCATGAACTAATATTTTTCAATAACGACAATAGAAAATAAATATTCGTTCCACATATTTTTAGAGCAGATATGATAAATTGAAAACCAGAGCAAAATTGTAAACAGAATTTTCCCTCTTTTGTTTTGAGTTTTTCTTTTTTACACATGCAAAAGGCTGTGATACTCATGTTTACTAATTTAAAAGAACATGTTTAATTAATACAATACACCAAAAAAATAGACACACACAAAGGGATCAGGGCACGAGAATGCTAAGCCGTATTTTCAAACTTCTAATTTTTGAATCAATGCACTCTGATCAAATATTAAAATCAAAATATATATCACAGTTTTTTTGGGTTTTTTTTGCGAGTTTCTTAGCAATATTTGAACTAATCTGAAGAGCAATGTGACATTATTCTAATGATATCACTATCATTTTCTTTATAAATTACTGTCTTCATCAGTAAACTTTGAACAATGTGTGGCTCGGCATTTTTTTAAATCCAATGTTGGAGAGTTATTTGATCATGAGATTTATCAAGTTATGCTTACCATCATGATTTTTCAAAATTAATGAATAATTCTATTATTTTCTACAATCAAAATAAAATAGTGGCAGTTATGAAAATATATTATTTGTAGTAAGAAATATTATGCAATAGAAATGATGATACTTTAATTAAAGATTAAAGTAATACAAGACAAAAGGACAAAGTCTTAGTTCATGACATTTCCTCAATTTTTCCTATTTTTCAGGATCAACAACCAAGTTCTTGTAGTAATTATGGTAAATTGATGGAATGTAATTGAGAATTTTAAAACAGCTTTAATTTTTTTTCCCTAAATTTTCTTAGAAGCATTGTATCTTTCTGCCACTTCAAAACCATTGCATTTCCCTTCTTTCTTATTGTATATTCCTCGAATTCCCATAATTTAATAATCTGAATCATTCGCCAAGATATGGAAAATAATAAAATAATACACTCTATTGTTATGTTACAAATAATTGCATGCATTGTTAGGTCTTCCCTAGAAACTTTATATATATTTTAAAAGTTTATAACAATTAATATTAAAAACAGATTTGAAAATTTTGGATAAAATTATAATATTCCGAAGATATTACAATGAAAATACTGTGTAATAATAAATTTTAAAATATGATAGAACAAAATCAAGGTTGCCACTCAAATCTGGGGAAAAAATTCCTTGTATTTTCATTGTAAGTATATTCAAGATACAAGAAAATGTGCGAATAGCACTTGTGCCAGTTATAATGGAGTATGGTTTTAGGAAATGGAAAAAGCAAGGAAAGGAAGCAACAATTTAACATTATTCGAAATAACATATTAAATGAAGGTTTATAATTAAATATAGAGAAATAATATTTATTCATTATCTACAAGTAAGCAAAATATATATTAAGGAGGTGGAAATATTATCTTTCATGCTCTTTAATTGCAAATCATACAAAATTAAGAACTCTGGTGAAATAAAACGCTAAACATCTTAATTATTATGAAATAAAACGCTAAACATCTTAATTATTATGAAACAAATACTTTAATGATTACTTAACAAAAAATATTACGAAGCCTTTTCTATTATCTTTTTTCATTTTTATATTCATTTTTGATAATTCATATACTTGGGCATCGAGTTCCGCAAATTTTTCAACCATCAATTTCATGGAGCTAGTCATTAATAAATAAATTACATTTTTCCATGGATCAATGTATATTTTTAACTATTTCACTCTTGGTTAACAGATGTGAAAAAATTTCGGCTGTATTATTGAATGTATTAAAGGGCGACACAAGTTTTAATGCCCATACAAATTAAGCTTTAAATTATTGTTTTTGAACTAACAAGTTCGAAATTAGCTCATTTTCGGACATTAAATTTGACATGACATCATTTCTTGTATTCCTCTAAAGTCCCGTTCCGACTACCTATGGCCTTACGGATTTGGTCACACATCTGCCAACTGACCCATTGTTGGACCATCTTCGCCTTGATCAGGAGCTTCCCGCAAATTGTCAGTAAAATGACCAAACATGAAAGATGACCAGAAAAACACAAGAGAGGAAAAAGAGGGTCAAGTGTTCTAGACTCAAGGTTGGTACAGATTGCAGGAACAGAGCGTCAGTATTAAGCCCAAAATCATTGATGATGAACTGGCAAGCAGTCTTGTATGTTTTCCTCTTTTATCATGACAAGTAATTGGCTATTTTCCCATATTAATTAGGCCTATTATCTTTTTGCAAAGCGAGCAGTACGAACTTCATGGATTTTGAGGAGCTTCTTGAAAACCTTCAACAAAATCAGGATTGATTTTCTTCATTTATCCATTTCGTATTAAATACACATTTTGAATAGCTCATTGTTTAAAAAAAAATAATCTCAAATCTTTTTTAAATAAGCTCATGTTTTCTCAAAATAATAAAACAAATTATTCAATAAACTAAACTATAGTAGACTTAACATCACAACGCTGTTGTTATTTCCGCCAGCAAAATGTATTCTTTTCTTTCATGCAGTTACAGAAGTCTCGCGCGCATGTTTATTAGCAGCAATTCGGGAATCACGTAGAAAAGAGTAATTGTGTCACAAATTGGAATAATAGAAAAATAATGAGTTTAAGATTTACACAACAGCCAATAATAGTTTCATTTTTGGAAGCTATGACTATGATCTTTTATTCTTTCAATCATTAGAGATCGGTATTTTTTAGAGAGGGAAAAAAAAAAAAAAATCCCGCCTTTTATGAAAATTTCCAAATCCCCCTGGGTTTTTTTATTATTTATTTTTAGATGATTTTTAAATTCCCTGTGCGTTCCCGGTTTCCCAAGTTCTGTTGTAGCGTGGCAGCCTTGAAAAATAGCAATTTTTGTGAAATTATATGCAAAGAACTTTTATTTTAGTCAAAATAATGCAACGCCACAAAAACATATTTTGGCCTTTCAGAAACTTTCTTTTCCGGACACATATTCCCATGCCCTACTCTGTTTCATATACGGAGGAAAATAGAACAATATTATTGGTTCCCACCGTCCATCCACTTAGTGAAAGGTGAGGTGTCATATTTACTCTCGTTCAAATTTTCGGCGCAACATGTATTTGAAGACTTTTATAACTAGATCGCATAAACTGAATGAATTCAATTTAATTCTTTGCGACATTGTTATATATCTTGTTTAAGTATACATTGGTGTTTCCCATTTATACTTTTCATAATCATTTTCTATTTAATAATATTTAAAATAGTTTCTTGCTATTTAAGTAAGGAGACATTTTATTATGTTAGAAAAAAAAACATAAAAAAATTTATAAAATATCACTTTAATTAAAATGATAATCGTGTCTATGCATCTCTATTCCTCTTCTTCTAAATGCCTTGGTTGATTTTCACCAACTTAATATACTGATTCTTTATGACAAGAAAAAAAAAATCATTTTTTTAAAATACAAATATTATTTAATTAATTAGCAACTAACTGAAAATTTGTCGCTTTTTGGAAATAATCGGGAGGGTATGATCTTACAAGAAATATTTTAACATTCTAAAATTCAGAATTTTAAATATTCAATATTAAATTCATTTCTGTGCAAGGTTTTCTTTAATCGTATATTTTTTTAAAAAATTCAACGCGGACTATTTCAAAGAACGAGACAATAAGACGGTGATTCATTCTGCCACTACTTTTTTGAATTTTCTATTTCTTTTCTATTTTTTTTTTATTGAACCAGTTTTTCATTTGATATTACCTGAAAAACTGCAAGAAAGGGTATAAATATTAGATCCTTCGTCTTTCAGAAAATATAAATGACCAAGGGCAGGCAACCATATGGAAGAAATAATAAAATGTATGCATGCATTGTAATTTTTCAGAAATTAGATGTAACATTATAATTATAATGCATAAATGTATTTTAATTCCAGCAGCATTTCAGCAGATTTTCAGCTAATAATTTATAAGTAATTCATAAAAGATAAATTGTTCATATCGAAGCAAGTTGTTTATAGCCTTTCCTTACGGATAAATAATATAACGATTTCATTGTTTTTGACATTTTCGTTTTCGAACTTCGAAGTAAATTCTCGGTTGTGATATACAAACGAATTAGCATCTGAAAATTCCATTTTAGTCAAAAAGTAATAGGAAAAAAAAAAGGGGGGGGGGGATATATACATATATAGATAGATACCACGTAACAAGGCACAATGACAAATTTGTTCAGAAATTACGATATACAATCAGTACCAATAATACAAACTAAAACTATTTCGAAGTTCGTTTAAAATGAAATCACATTTTCATCACAGAGTGAACGGCGGTGGAACTAATAAAGTTGCTTGATTTTTCTCCTTACATGAAATAGGGTAGGGAATGGGAATAAGCTTCCCGGACCCCCGTCAATTCCACATAGACGCATGAAAAGAAGGGGAACTAAAAATAAGTGAAACAAACATAATAAACAAAATGCTTGCGAATGCACACATTTTTTTTTCTTTCTGTATTTGCATGTAGAAAAGCTGATTCATACATACAGGCTTATTGATAAATATGAATTTAAAGCTATCCAACAGTCCTCAACTACAGCAAATGAAACTGTTTTAAATGAAAGAATGCTTCGCCGATCTTCTATATAAGTAAAGAAAATTGAGCATGGAAAAATGATGTCTCTTGAAAATAAACTCTAATGCAAATTTAGGAAAAAAGTTAATAATGCCAGTCTCTGACGAGAAGATAGGTGAAATTTTAAGACTCCCAGGATATCAAACTAATCTACTTTGATGAGTTAGGAGACAGAGGTGGATTGTACTTGAAAATAAGGATTAGCAGATGATCATGGGAGGGAACGGCATTTACTGACAAATTTATATACATATACAAATAAAATTTATTCACAATAGAAAAAAAATACGTTAGACATGTGACTAATCAAATAATCACAGAACTAAAATATTAACATATTAGGAAAGTAAAGAATATCAAAGTAAATTTATGATTTAATTTTAATTGGATTTTTGGTGCATATATCGCGTGCTGATATTTTGGAACAATATTGCAATTTTGGATTATTTTTTAATGCCAACTACCTATCAATTTCAATAGTTTCAAAATAATATTGCTTACTGTCGAAAATAAACAGCTAAAAAGTGCAAATATATTGCATGTGATTTAGAGTTTCAAGTTAACGAGTGTTTTGATTCTCTAGATAATTTGGCTTATCAATCAATAATAATTTTTGCATTCCAATCGTCTGCAAATTCCCTTACAATTGAAGATATTGCACAGAATTCCAAGTTCACCACAGATTATGAATTTTTCTGTCTATTCTTTAGGATTTTCAGTTTTCAAAATGTCCTTGCTCAGTGCACTTGAGTGATTAATAAGATGCAGTCGACTTTATAAAATTCATAAAAGTTGCCGTATGCGTTTTCACGAAGCTTGATTGATGTACAAGCGCTGCAACTTTTACACCTATGGTTACTAAGATCCCTTAAGTTTTCGTCAGTATTTCAAATGGTACGAGTTTAATTGTCATGCTTTTTTAAATCTTAATTTTAATAACTAAGGCGAAAAAATAACTTTTCATGCATAACTTTAAAAAATGTTTAGCAATATCGTGAAGAAAATCAAATCAATTTCATTGTTCCATCAAATTGGCAATTCCAATGTAGCTCTTCTGTTGAAAACATGAATACAAAATCTCTTATAATTCTTACATCATAAAAATTTCTTTTGTTGTAAAAAATGCAGCTTATTTCCATTATTTCACTATTTCTTAGTTCATTTTTTCTTTCTTTCTTCGTTTTTCGAATAAATTTAATTTTTAGATGGTTTGACTATATTATATTGATAGATTTAGTTTTCAGCCAAGCTTTTAATTTGCATTATCCCTTACATTAAGATAATCTTAACGGGCGATTATATAATTCGTTTATTTGTCACTAGGGCTTTTAAGATCAATTAGTTGATGGGATTGACGACTGCTAAAATTTTAAAATTAAATATCTTATTTAGTATCCCTTTTAGTATTGGGTTGTTCGGAAAGTAATTTCGTATTTTTTTGTCAAAATGAAAAGAAATTTTCGTTTAATGAATAAATTATTTATTAAATTATAAAATTGCCATTCTGGTCTAATACCTTTTGCCATATTTTTGGTAGTAACATGATTACACGCTCATAAAAGTTTTGGTCTTTGCTGTAAAAAAAACTGATCGAGGTGGTTTTTGGCCTCCTCATTTGAAGGAAAAATTTTGCAAATCAGTTCTGGTACTGATGTACTGTTAACACATCTTCTCCACACATATTGGCTAATTTATTTCTGGCTTGAACAGCATTTTTACCTTTTATATAGCAAAAAAGAAAAAAATGACGAAAATGCTGTTTATTGCTCTCCATATTTAAAAGGGCACCATCCAAAAACTACTGCGAAGAATCAGCTGCACTTTTTCACACTCAAGCCTTGCTATATCAGCTCTTAAAACATAAAATGATTTTGCGGTTTAAGTATGAAATTGGGTGCGAAAAATGCAATTAAATCCTTTGTCAGGAAAAAACGAAATTACTTTCCGAACGAACCAATAGTTTCTTAAGGAAGTTATTTTTAAACTTCCAATTTTAACTGGCATGGAACGTGCTTTATTTTAGAATCTTTACATCGTTTTGTTTATTGTGCTACGTCTATGACAAATTTTCTACTACCTTATCTAAAATGCAAACTTTAATTCGACATGGCAGTGATTAAATTTCAACTAATTAAAAACAAATTTAAGACAGCTATTTAAAAATAGGAGTAATGTAAAAAATTTTCAGTATTGTTTCATTTTTAAAACTAAATTTAATTGTATATATATATATATAACACTGTTTTAAAAACTTACTCGAAACCAAATCCTACTAGACACGGACAAATGAAACGCATTTCTATATCTTCTTTATCAACAATGGAAGACAATCCTTGGTTAAAATATTTGAAGCATGAATGAAAAAAAAATTGAATCTCTTTATAGGAGTGGCATATATATCAGTAAAATAAGTTGAGTGAATTAATATCATTGAAAAGATAATTTTTTGAATTTCAGCAGTTAGGGAAAAAACGACAAAATTTAATTTTTAAAAATTTTAATTACTTGAAATATCAATAAAATTATTTTAAACCACACATTTTAACTATACATTGCCAAATATGGTTGCTCTTGGTCTAACACAGAAGTTTCCAAACTTTTCTGGACTACCGTCTCCTCTTCCTTATCAGTTAACCAAAATGAGTGCAAAAATATTATTGCCTTTGAATCCGTTATTGTCTCAAGGGGAACTTATTCTCTGACTGTATGTCCAGTACATGCATGCATATTATTAATAAATATTATTAACATTAGATTAATAAATTATATAATTTGTTTTACACATAATAAAAAAAATCGTTAATGAAAATTATGACATTGAACATGTTTTGTTCTACATAAGAAGTTAAGTTCAAATCCAAATGCATTTTCTGTTGTAAATATTATTTTATGTGCAACTACACTGATGGGGAAAAAAAATCTCAACACCAAGAAGGACTTGTGCTAGATAAACAAAATTTGGTATGCGTGTTTATACATCTCAAAGATTACATCGATTCAAATTTCACACTTCTTGCATAAGTGTGGCGCTAGTGGCGGCACTCAGAATATGTAAATCAGGTTTAATTTAAATGCGTCCTATAAAGTTCATGAGTGTATTTTATATTTGAAATTTGACGTATTGAGTTGATGTTAGCCAAGAATGCCTTTAAGAAGACGAAGAAGCCATTATCAACAGCTCACCGAGTTTGAACGAGGTCCTGTAACAGGACTACGAGAAGGTGGATTTTCTTTCTGCGATATTGCAGAAAGACTTGGCCGGAATGTATCCACTATGCATGCTTATTGGGAGCAACGGTCAAGAGATGGTACTCCCTTAAAAAGGCCGGACTCCGGGAGGTCAGGTGGCACTACTGAGAGGGAAGACCGCCATATTCGACGTACGGTTGTGGCGCATCTTACAGCGTCTCCTACAGAAATTTGAGCTGCAGTTGGTACAACGAAATGTTAGAAAGCGATTACTTCTAGGACAGCTCAAAGCCTGACGGCCTGTAGCGTTCCTTCCATTGACACCAAGGCATTGCCTTTTGCGACAGCAGAGTTCATTGGAGGACGGAGTGAAGATCTGTTGTTCTTGTTGATGAAAGCAAATTTTGCCCTGGTGACATTGATGACAAGTAGGAGGCCAGCGAAATGCATGCAACCAAACTGTCTGTGATCAAGACACAATGGATCTACACCTGGAGTCACAGTCTGGATTGTAATTTCCTATTACAGCAGCAGCATTCTCGTGGTTATCCAAAACACGCTGACTGCAAATTTGTACGTCAGTCTAGTAATTCAATCTGCAATGCTGCCATTCATGAACAACATTTAAGGGGAGTTTTCCAACAGGATAATGCTATTCCTCATATCGCTGTTGTAACGCAATGTAGTCTACAGAGTGTTGACATATTACCTTAGCCTGTGAGATCACCAGATATGTCTCCACTTGATCACGTATGGGACATCATTGAACAACAACAGTATCATCTACAGCCATCAGTGACCGTCCTAGTATTGACAGAACAAGTACAACAAGCATGGGACTCCATACCACTTAGTGACATTCGGCATCTGTACGACCCAATGCATACATGTTTTCATTCAAAATTCTGGTGGTTACACCGATTATTAATATAACAGCTTTTCACATTTTAAACGGATTTTCCAGAGCTTTAATTAACCTATGATCCTGAAAATTTCATCAATTAAACATGTTTAGACAAATGAACCTAGACAAATTTCATCACTATGCAATAATTTTTTTTTGGTGTTAGGATTTTTTTTCTCCCTCCAGTGTAATTCATTCCTTGGTTTATGGTAAAAATTAATTCTTTGAAATTAGGCAAAGTGAAAACACAGAAACAAATATTTCAGCACAGCCTCTTGAAAAACCAATTCTTCTTCAGCAAGATATATGCGTTTTACACTAAGATACTAAAAATAGGAATCCCATATTTTTCTCTAACGACATTTTCCTCGACCATCAGAAATCTATCAATTAAAATTGCCCCCAAGTACATATATCTAAGATAAGATATGTGCAATAAAATTTATAACAATCATGATCGCTGCCATGTATAATCAATTTTTATCTAAAAAATCATATCTGCTTACAGCTAGTTAAGAGAGCAATTAATAAAATAGATTTAATTCCTGGTTGACGTTTAATCTTACTTACCTTACATTTAATAGCTTACAAAGTTATTACAACGTACGTAGTTTTTTTTCTTTCCAAATGACGCTTTCCCCCCCCCATCAAACTAACATTCTTCTGCTCCCTCATAAAGATTTTACCGACCAGCAGAAGACTTTCTTTTCCTTTCGTAAGGCCAATTAGCCTGTTTATCAGTTTTATGGCAATAAAATGCAGTTTAAAAAAATAGTGGGAAAAAAACTTACTATCTCTCGCAAGAAACACAATTTTTTTTGAAAAAACGAAATGATCTTTCGTCTCGCCACAGCAGAATTTGCACAGAAAAGATTGAGTGTTTGCAACTAAAAGCAACTTCTTACTACTCTGTTTATTTAGTTCATAAAGGCAAAGTCAAATTTAACAATTCTTAGCTAGAGTACGTTTTTCATTTTCTCGCACTTTCTCTCTTCCATATACCATCCTAAGAGGCCCATATTTATTTTATGCATAAGGAGGTCCACATGCCATGGGTAGGCTGTCAACCTGTCATTGTTAAGATATAAAACCGATTGCACTTATTACAATCCTTCGATATTTCCATGACTAGCTATCAATTTTTATTCTTTCTTCTTTCAGTAAATACAATAGTCTATCCGAGGTCTAAGATTGATCTTAACTCACTAGAACTTGGAAATATAAGAATTCCTATATCTGTGAATCTACAATATTGTAATCTCATTAATAATATTAAAAAAAATTCAATTGTCTGTGAAAATCATTAATTTTTTGTAAATTTTTAATGATTTTACGTAAAGGTTTGCGCACATAACCCGTCAAAATTATCAGAGAGTATTTTAAAACAATCACATCAATTAAAAAATTACTGAATGACAGATTTTAAAAATGCAGTTCATAGCAAAAATTCACTGCAAGATACACATTTATTCGATTAGTTCTGAGTAAACAAATATTTAAAACTTTAAAAACGTTACAAAAGAAACAATTTATCAAAACATTGATAATTTTGATTTCAGCTCAAAAATACAGAAGAAAAATATTTTAAGTAATTGGATTTAAAAAAAGTTTTTATTTATGCTTTAAAATAGAAGGCTTCGTCCCCTGCTCTGACGCTCACTATTTCACTCCTCATCAATTGAATAGATGAAATTTTCAAGTAGTTGTAAATATAAATATATTAATTCTAAAACAAAATTTGTATTCTACATAAAAGACAGATAAATCTTGACAAAGTCTAGCTCTTGTACATACTTTTTCCCCTTTCGAAATAATTATATTTGATGATTTTTTCTAATATCATTATAACAAATTTTTCTAATATCCATTTTTTTTATAAAATCAAAATGGAATTCAAAACTTTTTTTAATCATCCCTTTATTTAGAAACATTTTTATTAAGATCACATGATGGAGCCACAAATCGGCTGAAATAACTTTTTATCAAAAGATAGCGACAAATCTCAGATTATAATTAATAAAAATATTCATATAAAAATTATTTTTCATATAAAAATATTGGAGTTGTCGATTATATATATGAATCTAGTTTAACTTTTATTATCAATACTTTTTGAAAAATGATACGATTTTGTTCAAATTTGTAGGTGCACATCAAATGACGTATTACAGACTGAAAATTTGAAAGTTCTTATATAAAGATCATTTTTGAGATAATATCTAAGGAGGAGGATTTGAAGGTCAAAACTATCTCAAAGACTGAGAAAACTGGATTTAATGATAAAAGCTATAGCGACAGCTATAAAAGACATGGCTATTAGAAGGATTAGGTCTCTAAATAAAAAATAATTAAATATATAAATGAATGTTAAATTCATAAAAGAAGCAGAACAAATTGAGTGTATTCCATTATCATCTACTAGCAGTGAAATTCCAGAATCATATGAGGAAATTATAATCAATAATAATATTGAAGAGAGAATTATTAATAAATTGAAGTATATTCAAGAAAAATATAGATTATT
Organism: Argiope trifasciata; assembly: GCA_026543055.1. Classification (NCBI taxonomy): domain Eukaryota; kingdom Metazoa; phylum Arthropoda; class Arachnida; order Araneae; family Araneidae; genus Argiope; species Argiope trifasciata. The sequence goes on along the minus strand of JAPMOQ010024668.1, from coordinate 829,768 downwards.
ACTAAAAGACAAAGGAATTTTTAAAATACATGTTTCATTATCTCATTGATTTTGCGAAAAACGCTAAAATTAAATTAAAAATTAAAACCCCTAGAATTGGTCTTCCAAATGTTTTCTCGCATAATCTGTAATTAAGTTGATACCTCTGAGAATGAATTGGATGGCATTTCTGTACAATAGTTATACAATTAACTTGGATTTAGCGTTTCTTTTGAAACTATTGTCCACTCGGCGAGTTATTTGGAGATTAATTCTTGGTAAATAGATGCGGATGAGATCCGAATTTATTTTTAAAATTTTAGATAATTGTACTATGCCTATAACCATGTTGTAGATGTAAGCAATAAGCAGACCAAGTTTCATCGCAATCAGATGAACGGTTTAGGAAGGCATAAGAGACATACAGACAAACATTCATTTTTATTTATATAGATTTTGCTAAAAAATGTGATTATTATTCTATTCCTAATAATATTATAATCGATAAAAATATGATTTACAGTGGGAAAAGTTCTTGGATTATTTCAATTCATTAAAAAATGAAACTGCTATAAATGGTATTGAAATAGGACTAACATTATGTTATTTTGATTACACAGAGGAGATATGAAGATCTTAAAAAATATTTTGTAACAAATAGAGCTAAATTTTAAAATGTACATATTTTGTTTAATTTCTAAGCCTATAACAGATTTATATTCTTTTCGTAGGAAGAATTCTGGAATTTGTTAACAATTCCATTGTAAAGATTGTAATTCTAAAATCAAATGTAAAAAAATTAACTGTGAATGGGGAAAAACTTATAATCATTTAAAAAAAGACATTTAACTAGTAATTATCATATAAAACATACATCTTGGAAAAGTATTTTACTTCCCCCCGCCCAAATAAATGCAGTCTGCACTAAAATCTAAGATTATAAAACCATCACATGATTACTGTAAAGAGCAAAACATTCGAGACTAAGAAAAAATAATCTCGTAGATTTTGTAATAGATCAGATGAAAATAAGACTTTAGTTTGGCATTTAATTTTCAAAATAATTATATCACCATACCTAAAATTGAATGTAAGATCTTTAAAGTATCTAATTGCTTCATTAAACAAAGAAAATGTTGAAGAAAAATATTTAAAATTGGAAGGAAAAAAAAAAGAATTATTAGATTATTATAAAAATCATAATTTTCAAGTATTTGAGAAACTGAAAAAAATCTGATCTTATCATATCTATCACAGATCAAATTCAAAGCAAGCAATTTTTAAATATTTCTTTTGACAATGATTTAATTTTGAAAAAAAAATTAAACTCTTAGAATACCTGCATTTAATGTGAGAAACATGGAGACTTAAAAAAAATCTTATTAATATCAACATTTATGAAGTTCAAAACATAGAAATGCAATTTTAGTGGATAGTGAAGAAGTTATAGAAGTAAATTCAGGTTTTAATAGTAGGTTGAAAACATATTGGATTATAAATATTGACAATGCCATGGATCTCTGAGTTTTTACATGAAAGAAAAATTACAAAAGATTTAATAAAAGAAATTTTAAATTTAAAAAAAGCATTAAAATTAATTTGAGATTTTGTAAGAGAGTGTTATGAATCTCAAGAATATAAATCTAAAACTAAAAAACCGTATTATAGTAATGTATACAGATTTTTATTTTTGCGAAAATGCTGCACAAAAATTATTAACATCTCAAATTATAAGAATATAAAAATGAATTAAATTTCAAACGAATTGATTTTTCTGATTCTATAGATAGAATTAAAAAGTTTGAAAAACTTAATATATATGTTAATGAGCATGGTAATGAAGAAGAGGGATTTATATTATTAGTATACATGCGAATACATATCCTAAAAAACGCATGTAAAATTGCTTTATATAAACGATCATTATATTTAGATCAAAAATATGTGTAGATCATTAAGAAATCAAATGAGTAAAATTAAGGTATATTATAGTGATAGATGTTTATTAGATCTACATGCGATCGAAAATTTAAAAGATCAAGAAGACTGTAAAAGAAAAGAACCTTGTAAAAGTAAAACGCCTAAGGAGGGCCAATTTATAAAATTTAAAAATAATAATCATTCTATGAGGCTAATAATTGTTTAAGCAAATTTCGAAAGTTTACTGAATTAAAAAAAAGCCTTTGTCTACCAAATTCTGAAATGTATTATACACTTCTACATCAAAAACGTAATGCGAGGGAGTTTAGTTATTATATTAAATAATATTTTAACCCTCGAGCTTATTATCACGAAAGTGATGCAGTAGAAAAATTTGTGTCCATGTTAAAAAACGTTGAAAAAACTAAGAAATTGATTTTTTTTTTAAAAAGAAGAAAAATACAAATATATTAAATCCATGATAGATTTTTTTTAAATATCATTTTAACAAAACTAATATATGTTCATTATGCGAAAAACAAAATTCATCAGAAGATAAAATAAAAGATCATTGTCATTTAACTGAAAAATATAGAGGATCAGCTCAGGAAAAATGTAATTTGAAGTACAATATTCCAAAATTTATATCTATCATTGTAAATAACTTATACGGATATGAAGCTCATTTGTTTTTAAAAGAACTTGGATTGGATTATTCTAGATTAAATGTTATTCCTAGTACAAAAGAGAAAATATATCATTTACTAAAAAATTAGGAAAATATTTTAAATTAAGATTTATACATTCACTTAGATTTCTGCTAAATAGTATAGATGACTTATCAATAAATGAATCTTGAATATTTAATTTTAAACAAATTTCATAGTTCCATTTTAATATCTTACTTGTTTCACATCGACGACAGTAACTCCATTTCCTTGTTGATACAATGGTTTAAGAATGAAAGAACTGGTTGACAAAAGAGCCAAAGCGACAGCAGCTAAGACCAAATTGTGCCATATTCCAGCAGCATAGATGCGAAGTTGCTGTGATATATTTATCTGTCTCAGATGTTCTACAGACATTCTGACATAAGCCATAGGAAAAACACCAAAAATAGCTAAGCCAAATCCTTCAATTGGTACTTTTTCTCTACAAAGAAAAAAAGTAATTAAGTAATGTTTATTCAAAATATGTCAAGTAAAAACAAATATTTAAAAATTAGCTAACCAATTTTATTTTAAATAACTATGCTTCCATTTATGTGAATCCAATAGTGAAAGATGAAAATGGATGATTGAAACACATATAAAAATAAAGTGCACTTCAGACATCATTCGAACAAGCCGAGTTATAAGTGAAGCATCAATTCAATTTAAAGGTGTACCAGTTTTTCTGGTTCTTCAGAGTGTATTTTTAGGATGTCCATTAAAAATAAACAAATAAAGTACAATAACCAGTCAATTTTGAGAAAATAACTCTCAAACTTTTGGTTTCACTTTTACTAAATTGTTACCATTGTTGAGTGGGCCGATAACGCAATCAATAAGGTACTTGTTTAGCATTCGTGAGGTCAGAGGTAATTTGAATCCTGGGGGATTTTTTTAAAATTTCTTTCAAAATTATTTCAAATTAACAATTAATAAATGACTTTAATTATATCTTATTATTTCTAATGCAAATATAAGTGTTCATTTACATGGTACTCGAACTAAAATTTAAATGTAAACGCTAAAATAATTATAAATATAATTTTAAAAATATAAACAATTTTAATAACTTTATCATCTCAGAATCATCAAAAGCTAACAATATTTGAATTTTAAAAGAGAGAAATTATTTTTTTACATAAGTACCGAATCGTATTTATCGTTGAAATCAAAGAGAGCAAATAATTAATTAAATAATAAGCAAACAGTAGAAACCCGTTGTCATGTTATCGAATGCGTAAACAGACGGTAAGAGCACCAAAAGAAAAGTTTCCGAAATGACAAAAAACGACATATGAGATAAATATTTTCCAATTTCATCTTATTTAAAGTTCTTCTACCACAAGAATTTCCATCAGGAATTATATGAATTTTTTCATTCATTTTTATTGTTCTAAAAACTAGGGAAAGTCTTATATTATTCTTTAATTAATTCAATGTAGACTGTTAAAATTTTCTGTAAGAAAAAATGTCTGTGGATATGGATGTTAGTGTATCAGAGGATCAAGATGGGATCATGATAGAATCACAGTTACAGTGAAGAATCAAAGTTGATTAAAAGAGGCAATTTTACTAAAATTTCCAATCTAAAAATAACTGCATTTCATTCTCAGATTCAATATTTCATGAAGTAATGTTGTTTTAATAAATTTTTAGACTTACCGAATAATTTTTTTATGTGAGTAATTATAAGTAATTATCACAATTAAAGTTATACTTATAATCATTTTTATGTTTACGAATAAGCATGACTTGAAACATTCATGAAGTAATTTCTAATAATAAACATCAATTTTAATAATAATTATATTCAAATAACTAATAAATTTTAATTATCATTCAAGTATTAAATGAATGAACATTTATTTTCACATAAAGCTGAGTGAAAAATTAAAAATATTTACAAATAGTTTATAAAATTCAAAAAAAAAAAAAAAAAAGGTTCCTTTTTATAATTATTAAGAATTGTATGAAGCCCTGCCCTCTCGAATGCCTTACCGACTACACTGTTTGGCCGTCCGGTACAGCGACAACTTATTAAGGCATAAGCTATGAGGGGGTCGTTTGATGGGAATTGTCCGTCTATTTCGTTTTAATATTTCAATGAAAGAAAATTTGAAAGGTTAATACAATTCACTATATTTCCGTCCGAATTTAATTTTTCAACCCCATGACCTCCCGTTTATACTGTCTTTTACTTGATGATATAATAAAAGACTTAGTTTAATTTGGGTATTAAGATAAAACGAAAATTGCTTTAAAAAAATTATTTCTTTTTTTAAATTTTAGTTTGGTAATAGACCAGAAAAGTTACCTTTTAGGTGGAAAAACACTATTATAAAATTTCGTAGCAATATTTCTTGCTTACATACATTATCTTGAGATGCCAAAAGAGCTTGAAATTTGAAAAAAAAAAAAAAAATTAAAAAGGGCTTCTAAGACATTTTTCTTAAATTTTATTTTGG
>JAPMOQ010024668.1:776981-807591 GCA_026543055.1 Argiope trifasciata | reverse complement strand
ATATATATATATATATATATATATATATATATATATATAGTCATAGCTATCTCACTTTCAGTCTTTTCTCAAATATTTTCGATATATCATTGAATGTATTAAAAAACGAATATGGAGCAACAAGCTTTAATACCCAAGAAAATTCAGCTTTAAATTATTGTTCTCGAACTAAAAAAAAGTTCGAAATCGATCATTTTCGGCCATTAAATTTGACGTTTTCGGACTTGACATACCTTCTTCTTAATTCCTTTCGATACAAAATAATTAATACTTTTTTAAACGGGCACACAATTTTGTTTGTCTTTTTTGGCATGGCCAATGAATGCCAATTTCCCAAATCACTTAGATTTATTACTTTTCTAGAACACAACAGTATGCAACAAATATATTTTGCGAAACTTCTCAAATCCATTCGGCAAAATCAGGATGGATTTTATTTATCCGGGCAATTCGTATTAACTATGGATTTTGAGCAGTTGATTGTTCTTTTTTATTCTCTAATTAACCCTGAATTAGCTCACAGTTTTTCACATGATGAGAAAGACATTCAATAAACTCAAGAATGACAGACTAATCACTATCGTGCTGTTTCCACAAATTGAATGCGGCTATTTCCGCAAGAGAAATATATTATTATCTCCCACTCAATTACTGAAGTCTGGAGCATGCTCATTAGCTGCAATCAGGGAATCTCATTTAAAAAGAGCAACTATCTCACAAATCGAATTGGATTCATCTATACAGAAGAAAAAGTGCGAGTTTCTGTATTACACAATCGATTTTGTTTTGTTTTGGAAACGATAGCTATTTTTTTTTTTAGATGAGGGGGAAAAAAACTAAGAATCCCTGTATCTTCACTATTTTTATAAATTTTTTTAATTTTCTAGCAATTTTCCGTTTTTGTTTCCATCGATTTTTAAATTCCCTGTGTTTTTCTGGTTCTCCCGTTGGTGTGGCAATCCTGTATAAATTGTTAAATTAATTTGAAATACGGGTCTTGTAAATGCTACCTCAGTATCTTGTCCACTATACAATTCGGGCACTCAGCAACGGCAAAACATTATTAGTATTACGTTCGTTTGGGGGCTATTTTCTCGAAATTGGCTGACGCGCTTTAATATTTTAAAGAATGAGCATCCTAAAGATATACTACCATTATACTAAATCTCTTCTTGAATATACTCATTTTCTACGTCGTGCTCTCCCCTTGATAGACTGTCATTTACTTATAGGCTAGAGTCCCATATATGTTGGCAGGTGCATCCTGAAAACAATATCAGTAGCAACATTTTTTTGTAAAGAAATCATTAATATTTATGTTTATAGCTATTTTCGAAAGAAAAATATAAAAACATGCTTACAATCGGCATGAATATGGGAGTCCCGTCTTCATAGCTCAAAAACTGAAAAACTGGAATAAATAATATACAAAGAGCAGGTATCACAGACAAAGATACCACAAAGGCACCAACTTGAAACCATCTTCTCAAGCAGATGGGTTTGATGCTACCACATCTCATAAATGTGCGATTTAGGCGTGTTGTTTCCCAACAAATTGTCAAGGGTTTAATAACTATCCCTGTATCATGGAGGAACTTTATATAAGGAAAAAGCATACAGCTCTGTAAAATAAGACAGAATAAAAAAAGCATTCTTTTTTATAAAATTTTCCATTATAAATTATAATCACAAAACAAAAACATATAAAAAATACAAATAAAGAGGAAAAGGTACATGCATTACAACATCATTCATTAAATATTTTTCAAAAAAACTTTTTCGGTTGATTTTATTAATTAAATGGCTTATACAAAAATTATTTCGACAATATCTTTTAAAAAGGTATTAAAGGTCAAGAAAGATTTTAAGATTAATAAAACTCAAACAATATGTATCGATTTTTAAAACACTGTACTTAAGTGTAAAACATATATTAACTTTGGCTTTTAGTAAAATTAAAAAATAATCTATTATCAAAAAATTTACTTTAAAAAACATATACACAAATATACTTAATAATGGTATAATAATCAAAGGTGCGTCCTTAAACTAACATAAATCAGAAAAAGGAATATGCATTACTTACAAAATATTAGTGTATAATAGAATGCCCAACGCTTCAATATCCAAAATTCCTATAATGCTTGTCAAAATTCAAACCAAGAACAGTAACATAGAAAAATGAGCATTCTAAACTCAAGAGGAGATGCAGAATTCCACTGACTGTATTTATAATTATCCTATCAATAAATTATCTGAAGGTTTATTCCCTCATTGGTATTCTTATGAGAATATTGATACCCATTCATGAAATTTTTGGAAGTCTGGGATAGGATACGGTTATTTCAGAGATACTCGATAGAAATTTCCCAAACATGAGAGATTTTACAGATTTTTTTATAATCTTCAGAAATACCAAAATCAAAAAACTCAAACTAGCAAACCTCATGTATTAAGTATGCAGACAGAAAATTTCAAAGAAGAACTTGATACAAAATGATCATAAACTAGGGCATAAAATCAAATATGTAAAATAAATATTTATACATCTGAATTTTATTTTACAATTCAATCATATACAACATATACAAAAAAAAAAAAATTCCCGAGGATTTCATTCCTAAAGTCACAAAGTAAGCAAAATAAAAAAAGGAACAAGACAAATATAAATTAATAAAATTCTAGATTTATAGGGAAAAAAGTTCAAACAAAGCACTGCTAGTAAATAAATATCTTTTTATACAATAACAGGAATTTTGTTAGATTTATGCTATTTATATGTATCTGGAAAAAACAAAAATTGTAAACAAAATAAAATTAAATTGAACTATCTAAGACAATGCTGGGCAAACTATCACCCACTTAAAAATTCTTGACTGACATATCAAATTTAAAAATAACATTATAATATTTCTAATATGAGTGAAACTTCTATATTTACAAGAAAAAATGGCTTTTATAAATTCAGTCACAGATTCATATGTTGTATTAGTATAAAAAAATCTTTAAAACAATATTTTTTCAGTCCTTACTGAATTTTATAATAAATTTATACTGACCAAACTTCCCTCCTCCTTTTTTTTCCATCCCATTTCTAAAACATTTGCCAGTCCTTTTTTAAAAAAATTTCTGTAATGTAAAAGTTTTTTTTCCAACAAACATTAGCTTTTCATCAATTTTAGCATTAATCAAGTAGGTAATTCTATAACAAATAAAAATTCATTATATATTACTAATATTGAGTTCAAAAGCTACATAATAACAAGTTAATGAAAATTGATATTCTCCCATTTAAAATTTAACTGGTAGAGATAGGGACAGAATTTTTGTTTAAATAAAATGATATAAAATTAATAAAAAATAATGTTTTATTTTCCCATAAGTCAAAAATTAATTTAATGATGGGTATTGAGTATTTTGTATAAAAATGTACATCGGGAGTTTGATTTGGAAGAGTTGTATACAGAGAGAAATAGATATCCCCACTTATTAATATGCATAAGAAACTAGGTTTCTCTGCCCCATAAAAAACAATAGATAATAAAAAATAATAGAAAATCTAAATTCAAAGCATTTTAAGACTTAAAGCATTTTTTCCAAGTTGAATAATACAGTTGAATAATACAGTAATGCAAAATACATATATAAAGCTTCATTTAAAAAATTGATCCCTTTTTAAAACTAGGTTGAATACTAATTCAGAATTCCAGACTGAAAAATGAAAAGAAAAAAAAAAATGTATACTCTGGAGAACAAGATAAGATTTAGTGACAAATTCAATTCATCAGATAAATAATATCTTAATCATTAAGATTTAATTAATAAATTTTTGAGCTTCTATGCATTTTAGAGACAATTTAAAGCATATATCAATAGCATATGTCATTGGTTCTAAGATAACAGAAAAAAATATTAAAAAAGTATTTGTACCTAAAACACATATTCTAATGAATAATCTATGTCAATATACTATTTAAATCATACCACCATATATAATATCTTACATGAAAATCGTTTAATGCTTGAATAAAATAATAAAAAGGAAATTCCCAGTATCCTGTATTATTCATAGCAAAACTATTTAATAAGGAAATGCACTCTAAAAAAGGGAAGAGAAGACTCAGCATGAGAGAAAACAATCCTAATTGAGGACATCAATATTTGTAAAGATGTGTAAAAAAGGAAAGTTACAAGATAGGAATTATTTTTCTTACATTTATTATTTTATACTTTTATGAGTAACCCTAATAAATTAAACAAGATTTCCAGCTTAAATAAAGTGCATCAACACACATTTTATTTCATACGTTCAAGTTTATACAAATACAGCCTTTTTTCCATGTAAAGTAACATGTTATATTCACCATCATTCATTCGTACATGCTTATAAATGATAATTTAGAATGTGCTGTGATCATAATTTATCAATGCCATCATTAAGTTTTTTATATATTCTTATTTCAGTTCAGATATAAGGCTGAAAGTAATGAAAAAGAACAGAAAAAAAATCTTGTTAATGCATGAAAATTTTTATTCAGTAAATCTTTTTATACTCTTCTCATTTCAAATTGTTTTGTTTCTAATACAATTCAAAATTTTAACTTACATTATTAATATATAAATAAGACGGAAAAGCACTTTTTGCTGATATATTTCCAAAGTGAGTTCAAATTAATCTAAATTTATCATTTAAAGTTACTTAAAACATGGAAGTATGGATTTTGGTCCAATAAAATCTGTATCTCTGATGCACACTCTTTCTTTCAGAAATATTTTACTAAATACATTATTGTACTAAGATATATTTTTGATATTAAAAGAATAAGCAAAACTAAATCCTATATATTTAATATGAATCTACACGTTATGCTGGACATTTAAAATTACCAGATGCTACTTCACAATGAGTTAAATAATATATAAGAAAAATTATCACTTGAAAATATAGGCTTTAAACTAATCATTCTTAAGAAAATGTTTTTTTTTTAATAAACATATTCAGTTTCTTTTTGCAATGAAACTTGTGTGTGTGTGTGTGTGTGTATATATATATATATATATATAGAGAGAGAGAGAGAGAGACCATTAGCAGAATAACTGACTACTCTTGACTAATGTTTGTTTTGAAATATCTATGATAATAATGTTTTGTGCCATTCGTGAAATGTTGATTTTTGTTAATCCGGCACAAGCTAAGAACTGCGATTCTGGAGCATACGCCGGAGAACATACCTTCATTCCTTCCTTCCTATGTTTTAATAAAAAATTGCATATTATTCTATAATATCTAATTTTAAGCATATTCTATAAAGTTGAGTTGTTGTTGCAGAATGAAACTCTCATACAAAATCTTAATTACATTAGTACATTGAATGCACTGAGATAAAATAGCTATATAAATTAATCATTAAAATAGTGATAGAATAATCAAAGTGTTTACAATGATTTACGCACATTTAGTCTTGATTCTCAGCATTTGAAGCCATTTTAAAAACATTTTTATCGGTTTCAGTAAAAGGTAAAATTATTTAACTGAATCAATAAAATGAATAATACGATCTTATTTAGAAATAATTCAGAATATTTGAATAAAAAAATCACTTAAATATTACATATAATTCACAAGTAGCATTTATATTACAAGATGTTTTACCTTCCAAAATCCTACAGATCATGTAAAAACCACCATCTTAAGAATATTTAATTTATTAAAGTCGATTTTGAGCCATATTCAGATGAATATTAAGTGAAGAATATTTAAAGTAATTAATGCTACACTTTAAAAGACACAGTGATACAGTTAATATGTGAGATATAGTAAACAAATAATCTCAATTAAAGTTCAATAAAAGTAAAGCAGTTATAACAAAAATTAAGTAAAAACTGTGCAATCTATTATTATTTGCAAAAGTTATATATTGATAGATTTTTTTACATCTAGTAACATTCAGGGATTTTTTATTTTTATACCTCTAATTTTTCTTAATACTTTCCATTTTTCTTTCTTTCTTTCTTGTTAACGTATAAGTTCTAAAATCATGTAGAATACAGCATCTTATTTAGTAATCAATATAATCCTCTAATTAAAACTTAATGTGAAAATATCCTACATAGTATAATAACATATTAAGTTATACACCATGAAAATATATATTATATACACAGTTTGCATTATTAGCATTCACATTTTTACAGTCTCCCCCCCCACCCTGAAAAAAACCAAGATACCTACAATGTCCCTATTCTGATGCTACAACGACAAACAAAATTGCGACTTTTTAAATATGTTTGAAAGGTTTCTCATCACTTCTAAGTTTAATAAAATGTTAAATATACCACTGATCCAGTAAATAAATAAATCTTTAAGACCAGGAAAATTTTTTGAAAAGTTAACTCAGTAATACTGGAAGTTAAACATCCAGATTCTTCATATCAGAAATTCTCATGGAGTCAATTTACATGATGTCACAGTCCCATAACAAAGATGAATATCAATTCTGCAAGACACAAAATGGAATCTAAAAATTAATGCATGCAATTCATTCCTTTTACTATGCCCCATTATTTCATTCTATTCAGCAATTTGTCTTTCAAAAAGTTATTATGTCTCTAATGAAAATATTTTTAATATTTAATATTACTAAATAGAAAAAAACCAATACACAATTTAATGATCATAAAAATATTACAAGTTTTCTATCCAAGGTTTTGTTTTTTAATTATTCTTCAAACATCTCATATTCAAAATGTTTTTTAAGGTTTAACATGTATGAAATTTTTGTGTTTAAAGGTGAGAAGTAACATTTACTTCATGAAGATAAAAATGAAAAACTATAACACATCATGATTCACAGATCATAACCTCTTCAGTCTTGAGGTATACATATGTGTACCTGCATTTTCCCCCCCTCATTTGCTGAAATAAAATTTTAATGAAAAAAAATGCATTAATTCAATTTTATGAATGTAGCTTGCATTTTTCATCATTAAATAACACTACAGATATATATATTTGTTGCTATTAATTAGGGACTTAAGAAAATGGTTTTGAACAAAAAATGTAGCAAATATATTTTTTTATACTCATTATTAAAATAAAATCTTGTATATTTTAAAAATAAAATACTCAGTATTTGTTTAAAGTGCTTTCAAATTTTTGTTCAAAATAAGATTTAATAGCTTATTAATATAACAAATTTTTGTATTTTTTCATTTATACAGCTTTAAAATAGGAGAAGTGTAGCTTTTAAACAACCACAAAAATTAATTTTTTTTTTATCGAGGACACTAACTTGCTTAAAACCTGAGGTGCACATATGTGTACCTTAAAATTCTGGGACAATATAATTTGATCAACAAATATATCTATCTATCTATCTATATATATATATATATATATATATAATCATAAAATTATTAAAACAATCAAAACCCATTTCGTGGTCAACAAAAATTAAAGCGAAACCAACTAGGTCGAAATCAAAATTAAAACTCAATTCAGAATAACACGCTAAAAGTTCACAAAATGAAAGGTAAATGAAAAAGAACCAATTAATGAAACAAATCCAAAATACTATAATTAAAGATTTATTTAAACGAAACAGAAACAGTACTAACCACGGAAACGAAACCAAAACCAGAATCGAAACTAAAAATCATTACTGATTCAAACAAGTTTAAGAATTAAAAGTTTTTAAATCAATCATTGTATTTGGACAGTGCAAATGCAGCTACAACTAAAATATAAATGAATCTAAATTAGTTCACAAAATAAGCTAAGCAAAAAGTAACACAACCGAATTAAAACAATCGGTTGTGTTATTTTTTGCTTACCTTATTTTGTTAATATATATATATATATATATTCATAAGAAACTGAGATGTAACAAAGGTGAAAGATTTTTTATCAGTTTTTAAAAAGTTATGTTTGAAGAGGACAATCATATTATGCTAATATTAAAAGTTATGACAGCTTATAACTGTCTCACACTGAACTACATTTTAAGATAATGAGAAACAGAAATAGAAACTGCAGAATTCCTCCTGGTATTAAAAATTGCTCAATATTCACCAAGACTTTATTCAAAAACAACTAAACGAGCAGGGATATACTATTGAGCTAAACAAAGAAACAGATAATTAAGTAGTTTCAATTATAGAAAGTAGATAACAGTGTACTTCTATTGAGAAATTTTCAGATAAAACTTTTGATTCAGATAATTTGATGTAACTATTCAGCAGTGAAATTTGACAAGCAACAAAGAAGTTTACAAGGATTCACAAGTATGAATAATAATCAATAACTAATTCTAATTAATAGATATATAAAGACAAAAAAATTATTCAAATACTACAGTATAGTTTCAATTAGTATTAAATCTAATTCGTAAAATGTTAATAGTGTTTCGTTTACAATTTGTTTAAAAATTACAAAGATATATCCAAAATTGCTTATTATAGAAACAGATCTACTGGTTATAAAAATTAAAATTCACTAAATTATAAATTTTTCTCACCCTGAACATCAAATCTAAAAAGTAAATAATCCCAAAAATGATGATCATAGATCCAAGAAACAACAAATTAGACATTCCAAATGTAATACTAAATTGTTATTTTCCGAAAAAGTGCCGAATGAACTATCTTTATACGTAAATGAATAGTAAACTAAAAAATTTGTATTACAATTATTGATAGCAAAAGCGAAACACAGACATATGAGACGTCAAAAGTAACGAAACACAATTCGCATTCAGCGGTATGAAGAGAGCTCGTGAATAGTACTGTTGCCCTTTTGAATTTCTGGAATTGTAATGGGATTACTTTATCTATCCGTTCAGCCACTGCAATTTAAATAAATCGGTGGACTCCTAGAGATACATAATCCACGATTTTTTAATAAAAAATATTTTTGATATTGTTATTTTTAAATATTTGTTAAAAATAACTGTTATTTTAATCACACTTTTAATTAAAAATTTTTAATTAGAATAAATAATATTTTTAATTATCATTAATATTTCATTTATTAATTTAAGTAATGTAGGGTTGACAATTTATTTATTTGAGCTAAAATTTTAAGCTTGATTTTCTTCTCACAACCATCTAATTAATTCATTTATTGGATTAAAGTATTTTCTGAAAAAAATTGAAATTAAAAAGTATCATTTCTTACCTTAGTTCTATATTCTGCAAACAGATGGCGCCTGCAAAATGAATGGCAATAGAAGGTCGTTTCACGTTCAATTAAAACTGATCTCTATCGGATATTCATAAACTCATATTGTCAAGCAAGAAATCACAGATACCACAAAATAATCAATTACTTCACTCTTACAAACACTTCCTGTGTGAATAGCACCAATTACTGTGATATGCGATTTCGAATGATTCTGTTATCTATGAATAACTGGTCCATTCACAGATCCCTTTTACGATACAATTAAGGGGATGGGAAGAATGGCTGGCCTGGGGTTGAAAATCTGGTTTGATGTTTTTTGTCCTCCTGTGGGGGACACCCTTCCTTTTCCTGTTCTTTCGGAGGCGATTTCTGACGGCAGATGTTTTCTATCGGATCTTTGACATTGATAGATGCGTTGTTTGGTGAGTTAATTCTTTGGTAACTTGGAAGGAGTGGACTTTTGCTAGGGGTAGAAGCAGTTAAATATCATATTTTATTGTTATGTTTTATTATGATTGACATCAAGAGCCTTTTAACTCTTTTTATGCATAAGATACATTTGTAAAAAAAAAAAAAAAAAAAAAAAAAAAAAAAAAAAAAAAACTCTTTCTATCTTTTTGTGGCAAATATTTGAAGAAAACGTTCTATTTAACATTTATTGATAATGATAAAATCGCATCGTTGTGGGATGGTAATTTCTTAAATGATATTCCTTTTCTGTTATTGAATGCAACTGCATTAAATTATTAACTGATTTATCATTTTGGTCCGAGTAGCTTTCAATTTTTAGTAATTTGTATGGAAACAACAAATATAAATAATATCGTATTTAACTCATCGGATTCATTAAGAATTATTAATAATCTACAAAAACCAATCGTGGGCGTTATTTATTTTATACTTTAAATTTGTGTGAACAATATTTTTGTGCTATGAGAATTATATAAAAACGCCTTACAGACTTAGCTTGACTTTTGCACTCTTAATGAATAAACAAAACATAGTATCATTTTTGTAAATTATTTATTTTTAAAATCTATATTTGAAATATTAAGCAACAGTAAGCTTTTTTTTTCGGAAATTATATAAATGGAATGAGTTTCATGCTAGCATCTGCTGGATTATCTTGTTAGAGAGCGAAATACACAAAAAGAGAATATTTTTACAAATTACAATCTAAAAATTTTATGGTTTTTTGAAGAGAATTTTGAAATTACATATTTCATTTAAAATATGAGATCATTTCTGCTATTTTATATAATTATTATTTATAGTAAAAAAATCTTTAAAAATATTGACAACAGAAAACTTTAGTAAAGGCCTTATCACACGGTTAAATACATCGTCACTTTCTCTGACGAAAGTGACGTCACTTGAGCATTTGCTGTCTGGTAAACCTAGAAAAGCAGGTGAACAAGTTGGCGTATTTATCGCTCTCTATTCATTGCTTCCATTAAGTGAATGTTAGCAGTTTTTCATTTCATAACTCGTGGATGTTCCGTGCAAAATGGATATCAATGAAACACGGTCTGGCCTGTAGAGCGCCAACACACACACATTGAGCTTTATTATAAGTGTAGATTAAAAACTCTTTAGCATATATTTCTGTTGAATAAAACTGATTTCATCATTTACTTTGCCATTACTATGCTATGTTTACATTATTTCCAAATGTCTAGAATAATAAATAACTTTTGAGTTATTTTTAATAGGTGATTGCATTGAAACATCCATTCGATCATATTTTTTCGAATTATTTATATGTATTTTATCTATATTTTTTTTTGTAATGTGTAAATAATAATTATAAAGATGTGATTTTGCTTCCTTGTTTTTTAATGATTTCTACAAGTTAAAATGAAATAATTGATAAATAAATTGTATAGATTTTTAAAATGGTATCTATCTCTTTTATATAATTTGAAATAGTTATAATTTATTCTATATATACAAATTGAAAAAACTTCAGTCACAATATTAATAATAATTACATAAGAAAAGTATAATAATTTTATTACTAAGCTTTAAATTGTTGACTTATTTCAGAGTAATAATTATTTAAAAGAAAATATATTCGTAAAATTCAACATTTAAATAATATATACAAGAAAACAAGTAATTTTTCAAAAAACACTGCCATAGCCATTTGTCTAAATGGTATGGAAAAAAATAAAACAGTATTAAACTGATTTAAAAACAATCATTACATTGAAAATACTAACTGCAGTTTTATATAAAAAGTAAAATTCAATTACTGTGAAAATTTGAAGAATGCTCTTTTGGAACTTGCAGCTAAATTATTAAGTTCGTGTAATGAAATTCCATTGCATTTAGAAATTCCTACTTCTATTGACATTTATTTTCAGCTAAAAATCTATTGAATTAATTGTAAGTTCTGTTTCAAATTTAATCTTTATAGAGTTTTTAATATAATGAATATAAAATGGATTGAAAAATGAGACAAGTTGTACATTTATCAAATTTAAAAATGAGTTTCCTTTGAATGTCTTTTTCATTCCTAATAGTGCCATTTACTGTCCTATTCAACTGGTTGTAATGGTTATTAAAAATTCCATTACTTTTCTTTTGCTATGTTAAATATTTTTGTTGTTAATCTTTAACAAGCAAAAACATTTTATATTGTATTTGTGTTAGGATTAATTAATTGAATTTATAAAATACTATCTTATTGACATTAAATTTAAAACAAAAGCATATTGAAAGAATTTCGTGCGTGTTTCCTTATTTAAGCTTAAATGGGTGCATAGCATCATGCAAAGTGCTTAAATTTGAACATCATTTTTAAGTGCCTTAAAAGTGTTTATTATTTAGAAAAGTGTAAAATAAAATATATATCTATTAAGGATGCATAATCCCATATTAACTAGTTATTTGTTAATTTTAAAAGAAAAAATATTGAAAAAGAAGCCTAAATTGTATTGCTAATCATATGAAAGGTGATTTAATTTTTTTATACTATCTGATCATCAGTTTAAGGTTAGAAAACAGAATTAATCCTTATTAACATTAACTAAATTTTAAAATTATATAGAAGCTTTTAACGAACTATTTAAGAAATTACAATTATCCAAAGATTCGATATGATCAAATAAATTCACAAAAAGAAACCAATTCACAGCAATGATTTTTTTATTTATTAATAAATATCAGGTTGGAGTTCTCCAAATTCCATAACATGTTCGAATATTCTTCGTATGAACTGTTCCCCACACAATGGTGCCAGTTTTTTTAAAGTGCAGACAACAAGTTGTCCCACAATAAGGGTAACAGATTCTGAAGCTCTACTTTTTTTTTTTCAATTCCACCGACACCATTTTCAATACCTCTTCCCCCACATTAGTCTGGCGGTGTCTTTTGGGAGGAGGACCTTGATTAGAAGTTCCTGGTGTTGCAGACCTTTTCAGTTGTGTGCTTAAGGGAGCCTCTGGAATGCATTCCACATCCTCCGGCCAGAAGCTTTCATCAATCTGGAAGTTTTCCTCTTTCACAGAAATCTATAAAGAATAATATTTTCACTATGCATTGAAGTATTAATCAAAGAATACATTTAAATAGGCATAAAAATGCTCATACTAAGAATAAAAGTACTATGCAGCTCCTTCAAGAGACCCTTCTCAAATAATGATTGAATGAATGGTATATGGTGAATTAATGATATGATCACCAATGATGTATTTAATAAAATTCAATTACATTAGGTGTTATTTAGTTATACATTTTATTTCAACTCACCTCTTGACCAGCTTTTTTATCATTCAGTTTTAAAAATGTAAAGTAAATGATTAAGCCTAATTATAACTAAATATACATATAAGTTATTCATAGCTAATAAAACTAATATAAATATAACTAATAACATACAAGTTATAACCAACTAAATAAAAGCATGACACAAGAATTAAAAACATTTTTGTAAAATATACCATTAGTTCAAAACATCCAATTTCATTTGTGAAGGACTCATTCAAATTTGATTCGGACGAGCCAGCTTCGATGGTGTCTCGCAGGAACAGGAGTCTTTGATAATGCACCCATTTTGATGCAATATCTAGCAGAATTTCTTACGAAGTATTTCTGGAACAAAAAAGAATTTAGTATTAAATACATATACTTCATTATATAAATATGTGAGTGTATTCATTATAATAATGTCACTTCACGTAGAAAATATTAGTAATACAAAAACAAAAAAAAACACAATACAAAATTTAATTTTGTATAATTTGATTTGTAAATGATTATAGAATAAATTGTTAAAAATTTTGATTTTAGTTTCATGAATATATTGGCTGTACTGGTAAGAAAATAATACTGCATGTTAATAAACAATTAAGTTAGTGAAAAACAATCACAAATGGAAATTAATAATGAAAAAGAAAGTCATAAGTTAAGAGCTAACTCGCCACATCAACCATCTTGTCTAATTTAATGAATAACACAATTATATACCCTATACATGGCTCAATATAGTTAATAAATTGCATCCCAACATTTAAAACAATTAATGAACTTCTTTATGTGTTTCTTATTTCAGCTGGGATTAAAAGAAATGGAAGATAAAATAATTCTGCAAAAGATATTAATATTTATAATATGTTTTATATATACAAACAAAAAAATTTATCAAGAATTTTTTGTACATAATTTAAAAAGATTATAAAAAATTTATTAAATGCCGTCTTTCTACATATCATAAAATGAATTCACATAAAACATTTTTTGATCACATCATACCCAGAAACAGAATATTTCGCCTACCTGCTGTTAAGAGGTCCTCATCCTCGGGCCATCTTCGAATCATCTCGATTCGTATTAAATCATACAAAGTCCTTTTAAAAGTTTTTTTCATATAATATAGATCCCATAGAGCCGGCTTCTCATGAACAAGATCAATGAGAACCGACTCTTTCTCAGCTGACCAAACACATCTTTTTGCCATTTTTAAATTTTAAGAGCACTAAAAACACGATGTTGATTAATTGAAATCGAGGTAAAAAGTGGCAGAAATAATCAAACTACTTTTTACTCCAAAGACGGAGGAAATTGATCAAAAAAACATTGATAAGGATGGAATTTGCTAATTACTGTTTACAAAGAAGTTGGCGTATATCGCGGCGTTCTTGGCGCACTACGTCACTATTGAAGTTCCATACGATTGGTTGAATTTCGTCAGAATCCAAAATTTCGACAGTGATTTCGGACATGTTCGAAAAAGTTGTCGATCATCAAAAACTTGCTTGACCAGTTCTTGAGGGTAGAAAAGGCAGCTTGCTCACGGAAAGTCTGACGGTATTTTGCCGTGTGATAAGGCCTTAAGAGATTTAAAAGAGGTAAAGGTAAAGGGGATAGTTTTCAAATAATATTTGAGGAATTGCTGAATTATTGTAATCTGGATCATAATAGAGAAAACATTCACAAAATTAGGAAATATAATTTAGGTCTTAGAAAAAGTAAAATTAAATGGTTAATAAATAATAAACTAGCTGATTTAAAATTCAAAAATTTTTACACCAAATATGTAATTCTAGATCTTATTAAATTTAAGCTTAATATTAAAATACGATTTATTAATTAATAATGTTAATAATTTAAACAAAGAATTCTGCGTTATAAAATTTTTAGACATTGACTATGAAAAACTAAAATTACCCGAAATTTTGCAGATTAAAAAATATTTCTTTCCTTTAAAGAATACAGTAGTTTCAATAGCCTTAAGCTATGCAGCAACTTTAAAGAAAAATATTTGCAACTACGATTACTACAGTAAAAATTTAAATAAAATAAGCAAAATAGACTGTGTTATTGTGATAAAGAAATTTATAAGGACTATGTGGATGCCAAGAAAGGGCATGTTATAACAGGGAATTTAAAGATTATAGATTCTAGCTCATTAAAAGATCTAATGGGAAAGGGAACTAAATTTAGACTTAGAGAGAGATTAAACAATAAAAAAGTGTTGATTTCTATTGGGCGCGATTTAAACATTTTTATTTCTAAGATATCTCGAAAATATAATTGGCCTCCAGAGGGTTTTAATGAATGGAAAATTAGGGTCTTAGAAGAAATTAAAACTAAGTATAATACGGGTAATGTCAGAATAAAAGAACTGGGATTTTATACTAACAAATCAATAAAAAAAGAAATAAAAAATTTAAAACAGAAATTTATTATAGCAGTAATAGATAAATCGTCAAACAATTTTTGTATAATGTGTAAACATTATTATAAAGAGCTTTTAATCAGTGAGTATAATTCCAATTCGACGTATAATTTGGTTAATTCAAGTGAAAAGGAATTTTTACAAAAGATTGTTAGCTTTCGCTAAAAAAACTAAAATTAAAACATGCTCTTTAAAGTATCCTTATTTGTTTCCAACTGCTAAATTTCACAAAACCAATAAAATTTAGTTTCGTTACCTGTAGTACAGGCAGTTATAATTACTACATGGGGAAGCAATTTTTCAAATACCTAAAAATTATTTTTAAAAGATAACAAAATTATTAGATTAATACTTTTGACTTTGAAAATTTATATACCATCCTTCCCCATGAGAAATTAATAAATGTCTGTACTCTTATATATGATGAATATTTAAATGAAGATATAATTATTAAACATAACTGGCTGGTTTTATGCAATTTTAATACTACCGAAAATTATGTTTTCAATGGTATTAATTTTTACAAACAAGTTAAGGGTATTCCAATGGGTACAGCTTTCTCAAGTGCTTTAGCCAACATTTTCTTACGTTATTACGAGAAAAAAATAATTTAATAATTACTTATTAAACGGATGGAGATTTATTGATGATTTAATTTTGATTGACTTAGATAATACCAATATTGTTACTAACTGCTATCCTAAAGAATTAACTTTAACAGAAAAAAATAAAAATCCTGTTGAAGCTACTTATCTGGGTTTGAGGATCGAAATTGCTAATGATAAAACAATAGTCGGTATTTATAATAAAAGAGACGAATTCAAATTTAATATAATTAATTGTAATTATCTGTAATTATCACTCTAATCTTAACTCTAAAATTTTCAAAAATTTAATTTTCGCTCAATTTAATAAAATTAAAACAATTTGTAATAACAAAATTTCTTTTATAAAAGCAACAAATAGTTTTATTAAAAATTTTAACAATAATGATTTTCCCAAAAACTACTGCAATAACAATATTTTAATAAAAAAAGAAATGATGAAATATTAGTGAAATAGAGGGCGCTCATGAACATTTATCTTTATTTACATTGTATTATAATTAGAAAGGCAGATCGGTAGTTGGTTCCTGTGGCGGGTTGTTTTTCTCTCTCTTTCTTTTCCTAATTTGAGTTATTCGTTTTAATTTTGTTGAATATTCTTATGTAGTTTTACTTTTTATATATATTTTTGTTCCATTTGGTGATGTTTTTTTTAATGTTTTGCTTTGTTTTTGACTTTTGCTGTTTAAATTGGTATGTTTCTTTTGCCGTAATTTTCGGGTCACGAAATGTCAACAGTAGTTACAAGTAGTAACATTGCCCACCGACGCCTCACTGAAAAAATCCCTTGTTTGGAATCCTTGCTTGAAAGTGGCCCTTGACGAAGTTTTCAGGCCGGATTCCTTTTCTATTGATTATTGTTTTGATTCGGTTGTGTTACTTTTTGCTTAGCTTATTTTGTTAATTAATTTAGATTCATTTGTATTTTAGTTGTAGCTGCATTTGCGCTCTCCAAATACAATGATTTAAAACTTTTTTAATTCTTAAATTTGTTTGAATCAGTAATGATTTTTAGTTTCGATTCCGGTTTTGGTTTCGTTTCCGTGGTTAGTACTGTTTCTGTTTCGTTTAAATAATTCTTTAATTATAGTATTTTGGATTTGTTTCATTAATTGGTTCTTTTTCATTCACCTTTCATTTTGTGAACTTTTAGTGTGTAATTCTGAATTGAGTTTTAATTTCGATTTCGACCTAGTTGGTTTCGTTTTAATTTTCGTTGACCAATAAATGGGTTTTAATTGTTTTAATAATTTTATGATTATATATATATATATTGTTACGGATTTTCCTGAACTAATCCGTCGGGCTCGTTCACCTGTATTGTGGGTGTGTACGGTGTGAGAAGAGATGAACACACAAAGATAAGTTCTTTAGTAGAAGACACAACACAGACACTTATTTACAGCCGAGACGAACACACTGCAGCACACAATAACGACAGTAGGTCACAAGTAGTAACAATATCCGCAGCACTGGCTATAGTACTCGACGTTGCTTCCTCAACAGACTAAAAGGCACACAGCTCAGTTCAGCACTTGCTTGCCTCCACTGCTTCTTGTCTTCTCCTCTGGAGGACTCGTTATTTAACATTGATTCTGAGTGTTGCCCTTATATAGTCCCAGGAGGCGTAGCTAGAAATGTCTCGACCAATGAAGGCGTATATGGACGTATCTCGGTTCCTAATGGACGAATCGGAAAAATTCCCCAAGTTTCGAGAATTATCCATTTTGTCGCCAAGTCGCCAAATGTTCACCAAGCTCTGGGGGATCATTTCTAAAAGCATCCGCAGCATCCAGTACAGAATACTGTAAATCATTCTTTCTAGTGAAGGTACTAATCATGTCGGGAAGCAGCATCACAGATTCGTAATATTCGTAACAATATATATATATATATATATATATATATATATATATACACGAGAGAGAGAGCAGTCAATGTAAAATAAAATTGTTTTCGTATTCCCTTATTATTCTTTTAAATAAATCATTGTAATATTTTTGTATCAAGCAATTAGCATTTGCAATACAGTAGCATGTATTAAAAATTAGAACTAATAATAAATAGTTCTGTCAGTCTGAAATGCATGTCTACCAAAATAGAACTAATGTTGTTGCAAGCGAATTCAATCACATGATATGTGGGCGGAGCTAACCGTGGTATCGTAAGTATGTATATGCATGTAAAAAAAAGTTCAGTTGTGTGTGTGTGCGCATGTAATATGGTTTGGTTTTCATGACGGTAGCTTCTAGAATGGCTTACCGAATATATCTTGTCTCTGAATATAATTTGAAATTATATTTTTACTCGGATTAATTGCTCACATGTCTTTATCTAAAATATGTACGTTGTTAAATCTTGTTAAATTTGCTGTTAAAAATAAACTGTTTAAAAAGGCAACCAGCTCGTCATTCCTTGGAATCTCGTATATTTTAACTAGGTGATATACCATAATTTATTATTTTTAGATGTACTATATTTTAGAAGAAATAGCATCATCTTTTATTATAATAAAACATAAAATTTTGGAGTGTAACTTAGTAAATTTCTGGGACAGCTGAAAAAATATATTATTTCAGATCTACCTAATTGGCTACTTAGGTATTAATAATCCAGTCTCTAAAACACCTCGTAGTAATTTTATCAGAATTCAATATTGTTTATAATCATTATTTTTTTATTGAAAAAGAATGATATCTTCGTTTTTTAAGCATTCAAAGTAATGGAATATACAACATAAAACCTTGTGAATAGTACCAAATGCATATCAAATGTATATATGCAGAATTTATTTTTGAAGTTGTATACTTGTCAATTTAACGCGTTAATAAAATTTTAAACAGTCGACATTTTACTGCACTTTTTTTCTCATCTATTTCCACTACTTTAAGTTCACATTCATCTTCAAACACATTTAAAGGCATCTAAAATAAACAAACAATTCTAGTAAGACATTATGCAGGACTATTTCATTTCTCATAAATTTCGGTACGCTTATAAGGACGAAAATTTTCCTTTAAAAATATAGAGAGTCCCAATACATTAATGCGATTCTAAACACAAGTCCACATAAATCTGTATCATGAAAAATAATTCAATGGAAATTTAAAACAACATTTCGATCAAATAAGCTATATCAAAGAAATACTATTGAGGCCAAATGCAATTTAAGTCTAAGTCCACATAGAACATTATCGGACACACAATAGTTAAAAAATTCCTGTTCTTCTTTTCTTGAACGAGCTCTCTTTCCTCCCAAACGCCCACAGCATCATAATGTAACATGCCTGAACATCATAATGAGACAGTAACGGCCACTACGCATGAGCGTTTGCTTTTGTCGAATGGATAAGTTACTGGACTTCTAATCCAAACATCGCAGTTTCGATCCTTAGCGGAATTCAACCTACACATTGATACAATTTCACCAACACCCCGACCAAATTGGTGATTTCGGACTATGAACAAACTGTTGTCGTGGCGCCACCTATCCGCAGCAATAAAAGTCGTCAGACTCATTTGAAGCAGCAACTCTCTTTTCGCTCGCCAAAACGCTTGGCGGTATCGAAGCACTCTCTTCGCCCGCAATAACGGTTGGGGCTATAAAAATCGTTCGTCTGGTAAGGGAGTATTGTGATACGCATCTTAATAAGCCAGTAACAGGCACCCACGTTCACTTTTGTCGAATGGATAAGTTATTGGATTTCAAACCCAAACATCACATGTTTGACCCTTGGCGTAATTCAACCTACATATTGGTGCAATACCACCACAAATCTTCGGACCCTCAGATCCTGCGAAATCCACAAATGGGCTTAATAATCGAACTATATATCCCCAACGTGATTTTCCGTGCAAAACGAGCTTGAGTTCTTCCTTACCCTACGTTCAATTATGTGCAGCGCTCTTTTAAAACACCTTGAGGCTATGTCGAAATGTGTGTGGAACCCTTAGAGCGTTAAAGAGTTTAGATCCAAATTTCAAATAAAAAAAGAACCTGTCAATGAGAAGGGTCATGAGAAAAAATTTGAAAAAAGACGTCAGCTTCGTTTTTACGACAATGGATCATATACGCATCTTCGAGCGCAATGCGATAAACTTAAGAACTTTGAGACGGTTGCATCACATGAAACTCTTAAAAATAGTTCTCGTGATGTGCTGACTCCATACACAAGTATGGATAAATTAAATGGAATTGAAATACCTATCTCGTGAGACACAGGAGTGACTCTCGATTTAATTTGCAAAAAATACGTTCCACTTTCTATGTATATGGATGAAACTTTATGGGTTCGAACACCTCTTGAAGAAACCGCAGTGTGTTTGCTCATAGATGAAGTGGAGCTGGATTGTGATTTCAGTCATATAATAGCAGAGGTCGCTGTTTTGAGAGACTCTGTAGATCAAGTAAGATACCCTTTGAGAAACAAGGCAGCTGCATTGTTTGAAGAAGCGAAGAAGAATAAATAAATACATTTCTATGGTAAATGCTGTTGAAACTCGTGCGCATAGATCGAAAAGAATGATAAGAATCCTAAAACGATAAAAAAAAATTATTTCTGAAATCGATGATAATAATGAAGATTTTTTACATGAATTAGACGATATTTTGCCTTTAGCTGAACCTGAAACTTCGAAATCCAACATTGTAAAATTATTCCGTAAAGAATTTGTTGAAGAACAGAAGAAAAGGGCTGAATTGAAAATATTATTTGAAGAAGATAAAAATGGAACTTCTAAGAAAACCAATTACATTGTCAAAGATAATTCACTCTTCTTCTAAAAAGAAGACAAAGATGGGACCAAACGTAAGTTGTTGGTTGTTCCTGAAAAATATAGAGAAAATTTGATGAAGATAGGTCGTGAAGGGACAGCAGCTTATCTTGGTGTAATTAAAACCAAGGATGCATTATTAAAGACATTTTACTGGTCAAATTGCTCCAGTGATGCAGAAAATTTTGTAAAGACGTGGCAGATGTCAAAGGGTGGGAAAGCCTCAGAACAAAAAGAAGGTCCCACTTAAAATTGTTCCAGTTATAACCGAAATATTCAAAAAGGTAAACATCGATGCATGTACCCTCAGGAAATAGGTGTATAATTACTGCATTATGCATATAATCTAAATATCCAGTTGCTATTTCTGTGGCAAATCTCTGTTCAACGACTGTTGTGAAAGCACTGTTACAGATATTCAGCAGAATGGGGTTCCTCAGAGAACTACAAACAGACCAGGGTAAGTCAATCATGAGTGCACTTACAACAGAATTTATGGAAAGAGAGTAAAGATAGTCAGAAGTTCTATTTACCATCTGCAAAGTAATACAATAGAATGAATGCATAGAACTTTGAAGAGGATTCTTAACGTAATTTGTCTTGAAATCCTTCTGGATTGGGAAAAAAATTCTACTTCAAGCTCTTTTTGCCCTACGAACTGTTATACATGACAGTACCGGATTTTCTCCAGCTGAATTAGTTCATGAAAAAACCTAAGGACTCCCCTGATGTTGTTATACGAGAAACTAATGGAAGAGGAGCTAGTGGGAAGCAGTGTTACCGGATATATTTAAGAAACTTATTAACAAAAGGAAGAAATGTCAAGAAGTGACTGTTAAGAATGTGGATGGCAAACAAAAACAGATGCTATGGTAAGATCGCAAGGCCGTAAAAGCGCCAGTTTAGACCCGGTGAACTGATTTTGGTGGTGGCTCCGCCCAGACCTACCAAGTTATTTGTGCAATGGATAGGTCCAGGAGAAATAGTTCAACAACTTTCTGAGACAAATTATATCGTCAAGCTTCCAGAGAAAAATGAAACATCAGTGTATCATGTTAACATACTGAAACCATATCATCAAAGAGAGAAAAATATAAATTTATTGTACTTAAAAGATGATAAAAATCTTGAAGACGAAGAGGACATGCCAAATTTAGAACTTGATCTTGATGCTTCTGAATGACCAAAACTCATTAGTGACATTTAGCTAAATTCAAGATTATCACAACTTGAACGAGAACTCAATGAACTTTTATGTAAATATAGTAGCATCTTTTCAAGTAATCCTGGATGTACCGATTTTGGTGCACATAATATTGAACTTGAATCTTATAGACCAATTGTTTCAAAGCCTTATCGTATTTCTCCTCACCAAGTTGATGCTCTAAAAGCAGAAGTTAATAAGATGACAGAACTAAAAATAGTAGAACCAGAAAAATCTGATTTTACATCATTAATACTTGTTGAAGTTCAAGGAAAGAATGCAAGGCCCTGTATTGATTACAAATGATTTAACAAAGTGACTCGATCGCAATATTTCTCTTTTCCTAACATAGAAGAGCTGATAGAGAAAGTGTCAGCAGCTAAATACATTTCTGTCTTGGATTTCACTAGAGGATATTGGCAGATCCTATTGAGACCACGAGCACAAAAATATGCTGCTTCTGTACAAACCTTTGGAACTTTTAGACCCTTGAGGTTACCTCTTGGTTTGAAAAATGCGCCATATTACTTCAGTTGACTTATGGTTAATTTATTAAAAATATTTGAAGATTATGCAACTCCTTACTTGGACGGTATTGCTATATTTTCTCAAAGCTGAGAAGATAATCTACGGCACATAGAAGACTTTTTTTTATCGTTTAAGCTCAGCTAAGTTGCATATTAAACGGTCAAAATATCAGTTTACTCGAGCCCATGAAAAATAACTTGGACATTTCGTGGGTCAAGGATTTAAACAACCAGCATAATTGAAGGTTCAAGTCATAAAGGATTTTCCAACACCATTAATGAAGACCCAAGTCAGAACTTTTGTAGGTTTCGCGGGATACTCTTGTAGATACATTCCAGAGTTTTCAGTAATTGCAACTCCTCTTACCAGCGTATTAAAAGGTAAAATTCGCAAATCTACTATTGACTGGAATTAATCATGTTAGAAAGCATTTGACGAACTCTAGGACAAATAAACCGGAAACCCATTTTATATAGTCCTGATTTCACGAAATCTTTTATCCTCCAATATGACGCATTAAATATTGGAGCTGGTATTGTTCTTTCCCAACTAAATGAAAATAATAAAGAAGATCCCATCATGTTTTTGAGTAAAAACATTTCTAGGACTGAAGAGAAGTACAGTACAACTAAGAGGGAGTGCGCTTCAATTATATTTGCCGTTCAGGAACTAAAATGCTATTTAGACGAACATCAAAAGTTTATAATTGAAACAGACCATAACCCCTTAGTGTGGTTGGACAAAAATGTGGGAGCTTACCCTAGACATTTGAGATAACCTTTACTCTTACAAACACTCAACTGGGAAATTGTGCATAGGAAAGGGAAAAAACATCGGAATGCTTATAGTTTAAGTCGAGTTCATTAAAACTATTAATTATCGTTTTGTTTGTGTTATGCCTTTCATATTCAAACTAATTATTTGCATTTATGTATATTGATTTTTACGTACTTTGTCTGTATTATACATATCGGTATTTCTTTGTTATTTATATTTCCAATATCAGTATTTTCTTTCAGTGTGTTCGATAATTATCAATCTTATCTTTTGCTTAGAAAGAAAAAATATTTAGGAGTTTTGTAAAAGCACTGTTTGTGTAGAGTTGGTACTGTAGTTGGTTGATAGAAATTAGGAATTGGTTCTAGTGAGCACTTGCACTAATTGTTCTGTTTTGTTGAATATATTTACTGGTGTAATCCAGTTACAAAACTTTTCTTGCAGCTCAAGAAAAGTTTTCCCCAGAAAGAAAGCAATAAAGACTGTAGCGAATTTCATCCGGTAATTGCCAGAACGGTCGATAGATGTCAGCCAGTATTTAGGTTTGATATTCCGAGAGTACATCGCAGTCGAATCGGTGGGAGCGTGATGCTGTGTTGAAAGTGAAAGGCCGTGATGCCTTATGATGGTGTCATATTTAGTGGATTAAGATGGGGGACTTGCAAATTTTGCAATGTATACATTTTCCTATTGTTACATATTTATAAATGCTTTAAGTTATGTGTTTTATCCGACTGTGATGTTATAAATAAACAAATTTAAAAGAGATATTTGGCCTAATCATTCGACTGTGTTTTTATGACATCTCAGTGTATCAACTGTATGCTAACAATTAATCACTAAAAATTACCTGCTTATAAGTTCTTTCATATATAAAACGTGATTATATTTGAAAATGGCATACAGTTCATACGCAAATACTGTATATTATGTGTAATGTTTATTCAATAATTGTTAAGTAAATGAATATTTTTATATAATATACAGTTTTATGCCTATAGCTATTATTTCATCATAAAATTATTTGGGATTTGTAAGTCAATCAGAAAATTGTTTATGACATAAATAGGCTTGTGTGTTATAGTAAAAATGTAAATACAAAAAGGAAAATTTCACTTCGAAATATATATATATATATATATTATGTTAAACATCAGTTCATCTGAACATATGCCATACAAGAAAATGCCCCAAAGAGGAAGTATGGATTGAATTGCGAGTCTCCGAATGGTAAAAGTTATAATGTATATAAAGTAATATTCTGTGAATTGGATAAAAGCAAATTGAGATTATGAAAATTTGTAACAGTTCTCAAAGATTCATTTCATAAAGGTTCATTTGTAACAGAAGAAGGATTTATGATCAGTATATAACTATTTAAAATATTTATCACGTGTGAATAATAAATAACATTAAGAATCAATTGCAATACTTAGCATTATTTTTCTCGCTGTATAATTTACATGGCATGACTTTTATAACAATGTGTTGTTACATTTTCTAAAATGAATAATAAATTATATAAATTCAAAGTAAGTTGATAGAAACAGAAAGTAAGTATAATAGGAAACATCTAGTTTACTCCTGCTTGTTTTACAGAAGTACATTTTAGAATCAGTAGCATTGAGCAACTATATTTGTTGAATGAGTTTTCTGTGTAATCTTTAAAATAACTCAAACTCAAACTTTTTCTGTGTCTATCCTGCTTTTACATTAATTGAAATAGTAATTATGTCTTTTTAATCAATCCTAATTTTACTTTTGTATAACATTGCAAGATATAAAAAGCAATATTTATAATTTATTTTTCTTTTTATTTTACTCCCCCCTTTTTTTAAACATATTTTTACTGGGTATTATTTGCTCTATCTTCCTCAAGCATAATGTATTGTTACGAGTTTATTTTCTGGCGATTTTAATAAAAAATATGGTATTGTTAAGTTTTGATATTCTATTTATATTTACTTCAGCAGTATTAATATATTTTTTGCTTTGTAACTATTTATACATAATGTGTAATATTTATAAAGAGCAATATTTATTATTTTGTCTTCTTCAATCTTTTTTAGCAAATTTATTATGTAAAACTCTTTAAAACTCAACAAAATATAGTATATAATTGTTACTTGGTTTGCAATAATTTTATTTAAAAGTTTCCTACTCTCTTTAGATTTTGAGCCATATTTAGTTTTCATGTTTTTTTATTATTATATCATTTTATTTGTGTTTTCCCAGGAATTGTATCAACATTTTCCAAATATCTCATGTTTGCTGCAAAAATGGATGCATGTATTTATATTTAAAACTGTTGAATTTGGGAATACTGGTTAGAACTGTAACAGACTGGATGATTTGTTTATCTGTGATAGTAGTTATTTGCTTGCATCACAGTTGTGATAGATCTTCTTGAATAGATATGCCAATAAATTATTCACATGCATCTTGATGTAATATTGCTGTCCATATTGTATTTAGACTGTTAATACACCTCCCTACAAATATATATACATATATATATAATCAGTTATTAACTTAATTATTGATATTTTTATCTATATATTCCATTTTATTTACAAGAGAAGAGTGAAATGCAATTATTTGATTTTTTAGAAACGAATTCAAGAAATTTCAAGAATGCCTAATATTTTGGCTAAAACTAAAATTTATTAGGTACCAAGCTTTGAAATTTTGTCCAATTTCCAGCAATAGATTACATTGTTGTTATAAAGTTATAACTATTTTCTTTGTTTCATAAACTCTCTGACAAAGATACTTTCAATAATGTGAATGATTGCCAAAATGTTATTGCCAAGTAGGTGTTGTTGTTTCTAAATGGCACTTGTCATTGACAAGCCCGATGACTAAAAAGCCTTTCCGATTTAATCAGAATTTTACTTATTTATTTTCAGTAGCACCATCTAGGGCCAAGAGTACGACTTAGCTCCCAATCCTTTTTACGGGGTGGACTTCATTCATATATTTCATTCACTCATCCACATTGCAATTTAGACCTTAATCAGAGAACGATTACCTCTGTTCTAGTACTCCCAGTGGCATTACTCTTGACATGGAGGACTTTGAGACCAAGACAGATTTATACGCTCGCCAATCATCACACACACGGAGATTCTTTGGCCCGCGTTGGAACTCACAACCTCAGGGATGCGAGTCCATCACCCTAGCAACTAGGTTATGTCGGTTATTTTGCCAAGTGACAAACAAAGCGATGACTAATTCTCTGACGTCTGAAACCCACTCGTTTCTTTTCTGTCAGTGTTATGAGCTGTTAGGTGGGGTTCTTGTGCATCCCCTTTACAAAATAGTTTTTTTTTTTAATTTTTTGGTCTCTCTGTAATGCGGTTTTGTGCTTCTTTAGTAATGATATCATCTAAAATATTACTAAAATTAAATGTATGCATATTAATAAATTAACTATGTATATCATTGAAACTAAATTAATCCTTTAATAATAGTTATTTTGTTCAAATATATTTCTTTATTTTAATGATAACAATGCTTTTCTTTAACTTTTTTTTAGATAATTAGTATTGTTTAGTTTAGTTGCGTTCTATTCTTTGTATAAATTGAATAGTTTTTTAACGATTTTTATAACGATTAATACTTTGTCTTCCTTTTCTGTTCAAATTTCGGTACTCGATGTTTTCGGAATCAATGCTGACAAAGGATATGTGAAAATATGTGAATAAAGTTCTGTAAAAATGACAAAAAGAAAATGCAAAATTATACTTCTATTACCTCTGTTTCTGTTCTGCTTCAATTATACCTATTCATTTAAACCTTTTAGGCTCCTTTTGTTCATTATAATAATACTGAGTGCTCCTTTTCAGGAGTTAGACTGAAATATTTGGATAAATGGGGAAGGATTGTAAAATTTGTATAGAATCAGAAGAAATAATATTATAAATTGGTTATACCATTTTATTAAAAAAAGACATTATTAATTATTGCCAATAATATGATTATATAAGTTTTTTTGCTTTATAATATTTTTCTATTCTAAAAAAATAAAAAAATATCTGAAGGGTATTTTGCAGCAATAAATATCATTGTTAAAGAGAAATTCAAATCATTTCCATTATTGTTATCAACATTTCGCCCTGACTTTTTTCCCATTGTTTCTGAATAACATAGGAAGACGTGGCTTCTTTTCTGCTATTCAGTAGTTTTCAATATGAAACACAGTTTTGATAAAGTATTGTTTTAATCTAATTGAGATTTTAATTTCTCAATCAAGTAATGGCGTCTGCTCTCTTGTTATAAAATTGGATTTATAAATTCATAGATAGAAAATACATAGGTTAAGGAACTTACTGATGTAAAGGCCTTATCACATGGTGAAAATTCGCCAGCACTTTTCCGTTTCTACCCTCAAAAACGGGTCAAGCAAGTTCCATAATCGACAACTTTTTCTAACCAGTTCGAAAATGTCATCGGAAATATTGTCCGCAAACGAAATTCAACCAATCATGTGAAACTTTGAAGTGACGTCACACAAGTGAAGCCACTTTCGCTGTCCTTTGCTGACGGAAAGTGCCGAAGATATTTTGCCATATGATAAGGCCTTAAAGCTTCTAAAACAATATGTTAAACATGTATCAATGCTTGAAGATTTTCCTGAGGAAACCATCAAGAGATAGTTATACATAAAAATGTATTAAGTGAAATTCTTAACAACCATTAATCTTTGCGAAACAGTAGATCGATAAAGATAGCTAATATTTCATGGAAAAAAAGGGGGTGGGGAGAGGAGAGAGTTGCTGATTATATCACTCTCAGGTAGTTCCATTAATAGTTTAGAAATGAACAGAGGAAATTCTTAGTAATTGCTTAGATAGTAAGATATTTTTTGCTTAGATAGTAAGATATTTTAGCATTCAGAAAATTTTTAATCCTCTAAACAACTTTTGCATTAAAAAATTGTAAACACTGAAGTAAAATTTATCCTAAGTAATAAATGAAAATAAATCAATTTAAATATATTTTTTAAAGTCCTTATTTTGTCGGAATTTAATTTATTTGATCTCTTAATAGGAACTCATTAAAATGAAAACTTATTATGCAAGATGTATTTTTTAAAAATCAAATGTATTTCCGATGTTTTCCCCCCTTTTTAAAACAATCGTAGGTTAGAAAATGAACTAGAAATTCCACATTGAATTTGAAATAGTTTATCGACTCTGTCAAATTAGGGGTGTGTGCAGTTAATTTATGTAAAAGAAAAACAGTATATGGAAAAATATTTACTAGATTTTGTTTTTTAGAAAAATGTTCTGAAAATTCCACTTTCCAATCTTTTTTTCTTACGCAGAGTATAATTGTCGATTTGGTCAGACAAAATCAGATAATTCCTTCATCAAGTCAATTTTTCCCCCTGATTCAGAAGGAAATATTTTGAATATTGTGTAATGTCCTTGTGTAAGAACAGAAATTCAGTGAGAGAAAAATATTTAATTTTATTAAGTACGTAAATTACTCGTACTTAGTTTAAATATTTATTCATTCAATTATGTTTCGTTATGTTTAAAATAATTCACAAAATTTTCGGCATCTACTGGTATTTATTAAGCGTGCAACATCTATCACGTCAGTAAACCAAATACAAGTGGTACTGAAAAAGCTCTACGTTTTTTACTAGTACAGTTTGGTTTACAGTTAATATTGATACACAGTTAAAACATATTTATAAGTAAAAATATAGAAACTAAAATATAAATTATCAAAATCATTATAAAAATTAACAATAATTAAGTGCTTTTAGATAAAATAAATGTAACATTTTTACTTTATGAAATAAAAATTATTTAATTTTATTATGACCATGTAAAACATGATTCAGCCGATTTGCTGAAAGCAGCTAGATAGCTGCAGCCATCTAGTGGTCAAAATAACATTACTCCCCGGCCAGTAACTGAGTTACGATAGTCAGATAACCAAGGTAGGAAAAATTTTACAAATACGCATAAAATTCAGTGTTAACTGATATTGTATATTAACCATAATAATCTACTGTAGACACTGCTTTAAAAATGATAAACTCCATAAATAAGTAGAAGTAATTTAGTAAATAAGGATTAAATCAAGATTTCCTTGCATATACCTAAGAACATTCACATAAAATAACTTCATTCAATCATATTCTCATATCAAAGTGTTTTTAACACACAAAGAAATTTCAAGATTCAATACTGTTTATTATTTTTCTAAATAAATTGTATACTGCATTAACTTCTGTTAAAAATATTTCCAGGATCTATTGATATAAATTAAATGAAAGGAGTTTCTGAGGATTTTATTATTTTTCCGTACAGAATTATACAATGATTTTCTTTAAAAAATGAACTCTTTAAATTCATACCTTACACTAACAGGGATGGTTTAAAAATCAACTATGCGTCCTATAATATTTAAATCAAAGTTTCCGACAAGATAAATATTTACAATTTAAATTGGGAAATAAGATACTGTTTTCCATAATAATTATTACAGAAGTTGCAATATGAAATAAACTTAAAATCAAGCAAAATACGAAAGTTAACATATATTTCGATTATTTAATTGAATGCTTTAAGAAATAATTAAAAAAGAATAATAAACAGCAGAAAAATACATATAACAGCATATGCAAATTTCATGTCGTAGATGTTTATTCATGCAAAATTATTTTCTTGAGGAAATCATTAAGGTATAGTTTCATAAAATATTTAATTTATAGCAACCATATTATCTCAGCAAACCAGCTGCTAGCCAAATGCAGCTAGTAGGAAATAAGAATTCATTCATCATGAGAAGTTCTAGAAATAAAATTTATTTAGTCTTAGTATTTCATTGAAACTTTTTTTTTAATTTGCTATTTTTGTTTTGCGAAATTTAGTTGTATGGACACATTTCTAAAGAAAAAAAAAGTGTCTTTGTTTTCAAATACTTTTATCATTCTTCAAACTCCTAAGGAAATAACTAATTTATTCTACTTTCTGTTTTTTTCCAAAAAATACAAAAAACAAGGAAACATAAAATTCCCTTCTATTTCAAAACTCACTGTCATGAAAGAATGCTTTATGTATTTAAAAATTCATCGGTTAGAATTAGATGAAATAAAATAATGCATAAATAAATTAATTTTAATTACATATCTTCAAATGCCATTCCTTTTTCAGTTTTTGTTAGAATATATGATGTAAAAACATAAGTACAGTTTCGATGATCTCGATTTTGAACATTTGCATATTAAATATAAACTCCTGTTAATAAAAAGTTAAAAATATAATAAAGAATTAAAAGAAAAGATGGTTACATTGTAATTGCATGGTAATAAAAACCGCATATATTTTCATCTTTTTTTT
>JAPMOQ010024668.1:656096-696653 GCA_026543055.1 Argiope trifasciata | reverse complement strand
TCATCTTCTCTCGTATTAATCTTTTGATTCTGATACTCGTGATCAGATAGTGTGTAAACGTTGTCTTTCAGTTCTTGCCTCATGGTGACCTGAAACACTCGAATTTGCAAAGTGTAAACGATCTGCTGAATTGCTCTCTTGTCGTTCCTTGTTTATTTAAATAGATAGATTTGGCTTATTTCTAAATGTTGCGCTGTTAAATCTATAAGTGACGAACATTTGGGAATATCTTTTTTGTTGAAGCAATCAACACGATATACATTTATATAATCGAAATATCATTTGTACATTCTCTTAATAAATAGCACAATTACTGTTTGCGCTGGAAATTTCCATTATATATAGCTTAACTTGAGCGGCATCGATAATAATTTTATTTTGTATGTGTTAGATAAACTGTGAATAATATGTGCGGTGTGCTGCAGACAAAACAGGGAGCATGCTGAATGGCAACGTCCAGTGTAGAAGACTATTCATTAATGAGCAGAAAGAAATTGAGTGCTTTCACAAAGTATTTTTGATTTTATTTCCCTCACATTGACTCACATCAATGATAATAATTTTATTTTGTTTGATGTACGTGCGATTCATTCAGATGTGAAGTGCTGTCTGACTTTACTCAATCATCAGTTTTAAAATATAAACTTTGTGAAAGTGTAAGCAATCGCTTATTCCAAGTTTCATCGCTATCGGTAGAGCAGTCGAGTGGCGCATAGGATATGAGCAAACAAAAATTCATTTTTATATAACAGATATGATAACTGTACTATGTCTCCCGAGCAAGCCCAAGAACTGTACTGGAAGAAACTATTTTTGTATTGTTCTTGATTCGTTTCATATCCGTTCATAATTCTCAAGATTAATGTTAGAAAGCGTGATTAAAATATTCTTTTAAACACTGAAAATATATTTATACCATAAATTTGTTGATAGAGTTGAATTAAAAAATTTTTTACACTGGTGAGAATTGGGGTTGAGACCTAAGGGCCACGGAACAACCCTCCCCACAGAAGGATCCCTCATCTTTTGCGTAGCCACCGGGTGAGCGGAATCCAACCACCATGTCGGAAGCATCTCACCCTCCTTTATGAAGTGCTTCCTGATGATTCATTAGCAGGTAAAGAACAAATGAATAATGAAATTTCAAACTTAGAAATATTCTGTAAAGACAAAATTCTTATTGATCTCATAAATTGTATAAAATGCAATTTAAATTATGTAGGTCAAACAAGCACTGAACTTAATCTAAAAATTAATAACCATAGATCTTCTATTAAATTTTTTTATAAAAATGAGACTTCTGACTATGAAATAGTACGCTTTCAATTCCATAACTTTAATAATGTTAATACATACATTCCGAAAGATAATATTATTGGCATGAAAAAGATTAGAAAATATTTATATTTGTAACTTAAAAACTTTGTTTCCTTATGGAGTTAATAGTAAGTTAAACGGGGGAGCGCGGATTTATACAATGTCTGCATTTATAATATATTTAACATTTTTAAAGATTTTCTAGATAAAGAAAAATATAATAAAATGTTTAAGGCAGGTAAAGGTAAATACGGCAATTATCAAATTGCAGTAATTCTGAGGATATTCAGTATTATTATAATCTGAATCATAATAATGAAAGCATTCACAAAGATTAGGAAATATTTTTTTGCTCTTAGAAAAAATAAAATTAAATGGTTTATGAGTAATAGATTTGGCGGTTTAAAGTTTAAAAATTATTTTACTAAATTTACTGTTATTAATCAAATAAAACTTAAGCTTAATATTGGAAAAACGATTCATTATTTAATAATAAAAATAATTCAAACAAAGAATTATGTGTTGTAAGATTTTTGGATATTAACTTCAAAAACTAAAAATTACCTAAAACTGTGCTTAACAGTAAAGTATTTTTTCCTTTAAAGGATAAAACAATTGTTTCAATAGCGTTTAGTTATACATAAACTTTGAGGAAACGAATTTGTAATTATAGTTACTTCAGCAAAAAATGAGATAAAATACATAAAACAGATTGCAACTGTAACGAAGAAATCTATAAAGATTATATAGATGCTGATAAAGGCTATATTATAATAAGGAATTTAAAAATTATTGATTTCAACTCTTTTAGAGATTCAATGGACAGAGGAACCACATTTAGATTCAGAGAAAAAATAAACAATAAAAAAATCTTAATTTCTATTAGAAAAGATTTGGCTGTTTTTATTTCTAAAGTTTCTAGAAAATATCATTGGCCTACTGAGTGTTGCGGAGAATGGAAAGTGAGAATTTTAGAGGAAATTAAGACAAAAATGAATGTCAATATTGGCAGATCTAAAAAATGAGGCATTTATTTTAGGATAGATAAATCAGTAGGCCAACGGATTATTACAGTAATAGATAAATCAGCAAATAATGTCTGCTTAATTTGTAAATATTATTATGCAGAACTATTAATTTATGATTATAACTTTAATGTAACTTATATTTTTAAGGATACTGAGAAAAGGGAATTAGATAAAAGAATGCTTGTTTTAGCAAAAATAACTAAAATTAAGACTTGCTCTTTAAACTATCCTTATTTGTTCCCAGAAATAACATTTCATAAAAACCCATCACAATTCAGTTTCATGACTTGGTAAACTGGCAGTTATAATTACTATACGGGAAAGCATTTCTTTAAAAACTTGAAAATTATCCCGAATAGAATTAAAGATGAATGCAACTTTATAATTAACAGTAACAAAGAAGTTTTGAATTTTCTAAAAGAGAACAACATTAATAAACTGTATACTTAAGATTTTGAAAATTTATACATTAATCTGCTTCATAAAAATTAACAAATGTCTATGCTTTTATATATGACAATTATTTAAATGAAGGTAAAATTACTGGCTATTACATTACATTAATATTACCAAAAATTACGCTTTTAATGGAATTAATTTTTTCATAAGCAAGTAAAGGGCATTCTAATGGGAACAGGTTTCTCAAATGCTTTAGTTAATATTTTCCTACATCTCTAAGAGAAAAAAAAATAATTAAACGCAGTTTAATAAAAGGTTGGAGATATATTGCGACTTACTTTTGTTAAACTTAGATAATATTTATATTGTTGCTAATTGTTTTACAAAAGACTTAGTTCTAACTGAAACCAACAAAAATCAACTTGAAAATATTTATCTGGATTTTAAAATAGAAATTTCTAATGGTAAAAAATTAGTCGGTATCTACGATAAAAGGGGTGAATTCAGTTTTAAAATACTTAAACGTAATAAATACCATTCAAATTTAAACTCTAAAATTTTCAAAAATTTAACTCACAATTTAACAGGATCAAAAGAATTTTTTAATAACAAAATCTCTTACATTGAAACAAACAAATAATCTCATTAAAAACTTAACGACTAATAAATTTCCCAGAAACTACTACAATATAGAAGTTTTGATAAGAGAAGGGTTGGTTTACTACTAATTTGACACAGCTAAAAATAGACATTCCGTTACATGATAACTAACTCAATAGATGGCGCTGAGACCGTCCAATTATTTATTATTTTCAGTGGCGTTACATTTTTAAGCAGGAGCAGAATAAGAGGCGGGTAGCAAGAATAGAACAAGATGGGACACTTTTTTTTTTTTTTTTGCAGAAGTTTTACCTGCTACTGGTATGTTCTTTCCTTTTTGTTTTAATATTTGGTTGTGAATTTTCTTTTATAGTTTATATTATATTGTTGTAATTTTCACTTAATTTGGAGATTGTATTTTATTGTTTTATTTCTGTAAAAAATAGAGCATCGCTAAGGCCTTGATTTCTGGGGATTTTTGGGTCACGAGGGGTCAATATTGTTCGATAAATGTCAGATCCCTCGCAGAAAAAATTCCTTGCTTGAATACCTGCCTGAGGGTGGTGACCCTTGAAAAAGTCTTCAGGCCAGACTCTTAATTTCTTTCTTGATTCTATTTTTATTCTTTTTGTTTTTATTAACTTGGAATATTTTTTTTTATTTGATTAAGTTCATCTGTGTTTTAGTAGTAGCAGCAATAGCGCTCTCTAAACATAATTGTCTTTTTTTAGTTTTAGAAATATATTTTAATTGAAATTTCATCATTATGATAAATAAAATGAGCAATGTGAAATAATTCAATAGTTTTTAATAAATTCTTTTAAACGACAATGATTTTCTGAAAACAGTTTCTAGTTTCAAGGGCCGAAACGAAAAGGAATCTTCGAAAGTTTACACGATACCATTTAACAGATGTCTTCATTTGCACTTGCCTATTCCTAGAGGTCAACATGCTCTGGAAGTAAACGAATAATTCATTCATCTGGATGGCATGATTCATTTTAAACTTGAAGTATATTTCTTTTGTTTAGTTTGTGTATCAATATTCTTTTTTTAACTGATAAATGAGAGTTTAGGCTGGAGAAGTTTAAATCCTCCTGCACTAGATAAATTTAACTAGCATTTGTCTGCAATCGATAAAGGTATTTGATAATTTCTCTAATTTTATCGAGAAAAGGCACAAACATAAAGCATAAGGATTAAAAAAATTTCTTGGCATTTAAAAAAAATTTTGTCCAGCAAACTGGCAAAACCTAAAGAAAAATATTAGATAATTTCAAACGCCAAATTAACAATAAAAAAATGCCAAAACACCAATTTTTGTAGCAAACTCAAATTGAATTTTTTTTTAAATCTTGATACTTTCATTTATTCTTTTTTTAATATATTTAGAGCAGGCAAGTATGAAATTGATGTTGTATCGATTGGAAAATAACATCGATAAGAGAACGTTTTTGAATCTGCTTGTTGTTTACACGTGCTGCTTGATATCTGAATAGCTGTCAATTTGTTTACATCTGAGAATGAGTGCAATCTTTGTTCAACACTTCAAAAACCTCATTTCTACTTAAATTCGACAAGCGGCGAATTTGGTTTCGGTAGATTGTTTGTTTATTTTGAATGTTTTTAATTCTTGTAACTTATTTTGTAAGCAATTTATGTTTAGAGGTGCTATATTCATAATAGTTTTGAATAGCCTCTCTTCCTTACCAACTCTAATTTCCTTATAAAGAAATTTTAGAAGAAATTTTTAAGAGCACATTTTTATTGGTATACTATCAAATAAATATTTTTTAAAAATTTCCTGTTTTTCTTCTTTAATTTGTTATTCAACATTATAAATATTACCGAATATAGAAATCCCTTTTCTCTCCACAGCCACGTCCACTACGCTTATGGAATCAAATTTTAATAAATTCAATAGAATAATTGGTTATGAGTTCTTGAGTTGTGAGCGAAAATAAATAAGGGAAATTTCAAAGCTCTGGCATATCAGAAATCGAGCGAGTTACAAAATTCCATTTAAAGAATTATTTAGGTTGAAAGCTCTCATAAGTGAATGAATATAATATTGTAATTTTAGACAGAAATTGAAACAATAATTAATTTTCTGACGATATTGATTGAATCCTAATAACTTATGTTAAAAATTGTTTCATAAAACGCTATCTACAATTAAATATAAAAGAATTCATTCATTTGTCTTATACTAATGTTTGCTTGACGAATAGATTTTAGACTAAAAAAGTTTGTTTCGCATACTTATCTTATATAAATTTTTCTGTAGCTCATTAGGAATAATATTTTGTCATGCGTTTCTAAAACCTGTTAGCTTTCAAATCTAATTTTTTGAACACATTATTTGTAGCCTTACAAATTTATAACTGCTGTGATTTAATGCTAAAGTTTTTAATCCGATTATCCCAAAGATCCATCATGTAAATATGCGTCTACTTCCTGTAAGCTTGAAAAGAGGGGTAGTGTCGAAATAAAGAAGTTCAAAAATATGCATCATCACACTCTAAAATGGGTCATTAAAGGACCAAATCAAAGTTTTCTTGTTTTCACTGAATTCGACTATGAATTTAAAAAATCACTAGCAAGAACGATGAATAGAGGCATTTGATAAAAAAGTTTTCTTTACGCAAAGTATTAGATTCGCAACATTTTTAGAAGTGTTTTGATCAAATAATATTTGATAATGAACTTATTTATTTCTAAAAATGTTCACTGTATGAAAACAACTAATCAAGTCATATTATGATTTTCAAGCGATCCTACTGTTTTTTTCATTCAGCTTCTGGTATTCCAGTGACAGGCTTCTTTACTATGAAATTTTAGGTGCTTCTTTAAAAAATATTTCTGTTGAACAACAAAAATTTAGAATTTTCTGAATCATAGTGCATATTCCAATTTTTCCTTAATTGTATCGAAGACTGCTATCTTCACAATTTCTGATGGGGTTATTATTTGATGCCCATGCAATAAATAATTAAGCTTAGAAGACAGATCGTTACCGAACTCCAGTGATCCTAATTTTTGAATCACACGATGCATTCTTTTATCTTGAATATTGGTTATTATTTAACTGTTTATATTTTTGTTCTTAAAATTTCTTTCATGAAGTTTGAAATTTTTCCCCTTGAAGAATATTA
Organism: Argiope trifasciata; assembly: GCA_026543055.1. Classification (NCBI taxonomy): domain Eukaryota; kingdom Metazoa; phylum Arthropoda; class Arachnida; order Araneae; family Araneidae; genus Argiope; species Argiope trifasciata. The sequence goes on along the minus strand of JAPMOQ010024668.1, from coordinate 690,154 downwards.
CAGATAAAAAGAAATATTTAAAAGGTTATATGGAGAATTTTACTTCGATTTTCAAAAGGAAATATTTCCATGCTTATTAAGTACATATTTCAATTCTTTTTAATACAATGAAATCAATCTGTTTTCCATAAACATAAAATAACGTATGTTAATTAAACTATGAATTTACTATGCATATCGCAACATTTGTTTCTAACTGTAAGACGATTTTATTGTTACAGATTTTGTTAAGTAATGTGCTTAGTATATAAGATGTCCCCATCCAAAAATAGAATAAAAGCTTATTTAGTTCACCAACGCATATGCTTGTAGTTAGACTAAATAAAATAAACTGCTATATAAATGTATACTCTGATGCACTCATTTTTTTTAAAGTGAATTTCTTTTTTTAGGGGGGGGGGATTTTAATATTTTATATGATTTTTGTTAATTTTTCTAGTGTATTTTTGTGCCTTGTAAGTAGTCCCATATGTAATAAATGACAAATAGTTTTGACACAAAACTACAGTTGTATACACAAAAGACCATACCAGATTTCATATATTTGTCATTAATTTTCTTTTTGAGTTATGGCCTTCACATGCTTTTGAAAGTACAGACCGACATACGTACAGCCCCATGTTGGATTTAGCACAAAATTTGATAGGTTCCTACATTACAAATGTTAAATTCATGTCAAGAAATTTATTTATTCATCTCTCTTTTTTTAAGTTATTGTGTCAACGTATATTCGAACAGGCGGACTAACAGATTTCCTCTCAATAGATTTTGCTCAAAATTTGATAAAAATTTACAAATTTTGTGTGAAGACAGTGGACCGAATTTCATTCGTATAGCTCAAATCGTTTTTGAATTATGTTTCAAACTGACAGACTGATTATCAGACATTTTCCAAAAATGTGTTTTCGAACTAATGGAGGTGTAAAACGTTGAGATCAATAGAAACTTGAGCTTTGGCAATCACAGTTTTACGATTTTTACCATACTTTCTCTATAATTCCCATTAGAGAAAATAAAAATGAAATATTACAAGTTAAAGTACCTATAGATAAATCGTATGGTTTAATCTTTATTCCAAAATAAATAATATCAAAGTTCATATATTATAAATATATAATATATAAATCCAGGCTTGTTAGAAAGTTTGAAAGTTAATATTAAAAAAACTTTGAGTAAGTACAAAAAGGCTTGTATCAGCCGACAAAAACTGCTTTTATCTCTACATTTTAAACACATTTGAAGAAATTAACTATCGTTTGTAATCATTTTTCTTTCAATTAAATGTAAAAAATAATATATTTGAATAAAATATTTTAATTATTAACAAACTTCAGTTAAAAAACTCAAATTTTTCAAATTTCATCACGTTTTTAATTTTTTTTTTACATCAAAACAATTTTCAAAGTAACTGAAATATTTGCTTTAACTAGAAAATGGCTAGAAACAAAACATTATTTTACATCTGAACACTGATTCAGTAAGTTATCTTTCGAATTAAAAAAATTCTCTCAAACGATGCCATTAGTAAAGCTGTATGATACAGATATGTCGTAATCAAAAGATCAGGGCACTAAGGCACAGTTGACGCAGTAAAAGCATCGCAGTTTTTGTGACCTACAATTTTTTTTAATGGTCCTCCTTATAAATGACCTGAGATATTGCAAACTGCTAAGAAAAGCATGCTGCTAATAACACAGAAACTACTTACCTGCTCCTGTTGCAATTTATAGTCTCCCTAGCCACCTATAAGGAGAACCATAACAAAAATGTCACAAAAAAGTTGCATGTCATTGTTTGCATTGCCTGCGCAGTTCTGTGCCGTCCATTTTACCTTTAAAATTTTTCCTCTTGGTTTTAGAATCATATTGCATAAATATGCCGTAAATCGAAACTTTTTACGGAAGAATGATATGGAAATTAGCAATTTAGGAGCCGAAAAAAAATATTTCCTAAGCACTAAACGGTTGAGGAGCTTCAGGTCAATCCCATTTTGACAATCGGAAGACGTGGTGAAAGTACGGAAATTTCATTAATGCACGGTTTTCCTCGATTCTCTTTAATAATGACCCGAGATATCGCAAATTGACCCGTAATGGAGGCAACACTATTATTCTTTTTAAAATGCGTCTGCAATTTAAATTTATTTTGAAATCAAGTCTAAACTGGAGAAAATTCTTCATATTCTTGAACTGTGTTTTTTCGTTACATACACCAGTATCTTGTGCCTTCAGGTAGCTTTATGCTAAATGAATAATTTTTTAAAACTTTAATATATATTAGAAGACAAATACAATGCATTCGATGGAAAAATATAATAAAAATCATTTTACTTTAAAAAATTCTACTTATTTGATGTCAGTATTATTATTTATTTTGTCTTCATATATAAAACATATACATGTGCATACAGTCTTCATATACATGTGCATACAGTCTTCATATGCATGTGCATACAGTCTTCATATACATGTGCATATAGTCTTCATATACATGTGCATACAGTCTTCATATACATGTGCATACAGTCTTCATATGCATGTGCATACAGTCTTCATATACATGTGCATACAGTCTTCATATACATGTGCACTTGATATCTTAGTTGAGTTTATTGATATTAACATCACGTTTGGGACTAATACTGCAGTTGTTCTAGAACGAACCTCGTACTTTGAACCTCAGTCAGACGACATGGATAATGTCTGATTTGGTAATAATCTTTTCAAACTTTCGCGCCATTTCAACAAAAGAACTTTTGATTTGTGTTTACAATATGAAAAGTTTCTTCTTTTTCTTTGTTTCGATTAAAGGAGTAATGGAATTTTCTTCTTTAGAAAGAGATGGCTCCCCAAAACAGAGGGTAAATGGTGAAATATCCTTTAAACGTCATTTCATCTGATCAAACGCATCTTAAGAATATCCGTATACTATGCAGCCAAACTTATATTAATCTAACGGTTCTTCTTTCATTATTCAGGTGCTTGAAACTGTGCTCGAATTTAATTGTTTGGTCTACCAGGAAAGATGGTGGTCTGGAAAGATTTTACGAATGTGAGTGAATGAACTTGAGAATGGGAAGTCGAGTGGGTGAAAGAATGAAAAATAAAAATAAGGAAATTTTCACCACCACGAAAAGGGGCAGAGAAAAACACAATAAGATAATCATCTTCTTGACTGGAGATTCCTACAAAGTGAAATAACGTGTCAGGCATGAAGCTTGACAGCGACTGCGAATCAAATCCCAACTGCCCCTAATAAGGTGCATTCTACATTGTTTTTAAAAAACACGTTGCTAAATTTTAAAAATTGATTTCTGTCGGTGAGCAGCAGGTTGTATATAGAGAAAGAAAAGGGACAGAAAGAATGAAACGGAGGAAAAAGAGAAGCATACAAATGGAACGAAGAAAAAAGTTACCTTCCTGAAATCTTCCTATTCTTATTGCCGACTCTACATTAATAAGCGTTTGATAGGGCTGTGAGTCATTCACTAATATGTGGATCTTATTGATTTGATTACTAGTTTTGTATTTTCAGAAAGATGTGGAGAGAACAGAAAACAAGAAGAGTATGTATAAAGGCAATATTTCAACAACAACAAAAAATCTGTCACATGATTGTCGGGGTTACATTAGAATCTAAGTAAGCTTATTGGTCTAAAACTGTTAAATATTATTTTACGATCATTTGTTTACTTTGACTCAGTTATCAGTGAAAAAAAGTTGTGCGTAAAAGAAATAACAAATTTTTAGTAATAATTTTTGAACAAGTATATTAATGTTAAGTATTTATCATTTTCTGCCCATCCTCAAAGATGTGTGCATGTGATGTTGTTTTCGAAAATGAGAAGAGGAAAATATCTTTAAAATAAAGCATTATTCTTTTACTTCAGGATTTAACAGGAATGACATCTTTTAGACGGTTTTACAGTTTCTTTGTTTAATTAAGAGCCCGGGTGTCATATTTATAACATAGTTAAGATGGAAGGGAGGGGGGGGAGAGTTTATAGTAAGATTTTTCCCCAATAAACAAATTTGTATCTTTACGCCTGAACCAGTATCTTCTTCCGGTGTATGATGATCAGGTGATATTACAACTAAGCATTAGGAAGTAACAGAAATTAGACACTGATAAGAGTGGGAATGTCCAAAGCCCTCGCATTTCAGAAATGTGATATACATGTATACATTCCGACCCTTCTTCCTGGATAGAAGTAAAATGGCCGACATTTTAATGTTCATTCATTGGCCACGAAGCAAAAAGTACCTTCGAATATTATGAGGGTAAAAACGAGATCTGGAAACACAAAAACCGAGAGAACTTAGGAAAATCTAAAAATTAAAAGAGAAAAAATAAGCGGTAAAACATTCCCTGATTAATTGACTCATATGAGGTCACACTTCGAACTTAATTAAAGAAGAAAATTAAGTAAATGAAGGTTTCAAATATGAAACAACTCTTGAAAAATGTATCCTCATCTATAATTCTTTTAGTAAAAACATTGGAACACTTTCTTAACTTTATTCCTGAACTGTATTTATAATAGAATCTTAAGGAACTAATAACTAAAAGTTCTAAACTTCATTCAAATTTCAGGATTTTTATTAAGGAAGTATTTTCAAAATGTTTTTTTTATTATTAACCAATTTTTGCAGAAATTTCAAGTTAAATTTAATATATTTGTACAGCTCTATATGAAATGAGAATGGATCCTTCATATTTAATTCCAAGCAATTCATAAAAAGCAACTACACACTTTTTTCAATAATGAACTTTACAAATATCAAAATTTGAAAAATATCAAAGCTCTGTAAGAAAAAAAATGTTAACATCTAAATGTAAATAATAACCCGTATTATATTGCTTTCTGTTCTAAGTTTCATAAGTAGCTAAAAATTTTAATTGACCAGTTAAACATAGGCGTAACTACATAAAATTGCCATATTATTATAATCGCAGTGTGTAGAAAGACTGAATTGAAGTTAAATCTCTGTCTCTCTTTGTGTGTATGTATATATATATATATAAAATGAAGTATTCTTATCTCGTAATCTTCATTTAATGTCAGAATAATACTTTTTCAACTTTTAGAAAATTAATAAATGTTAATTTTTTATTATTCAGCATAAATACAAACTATTTTAATTAACACTATATTCACGTTTTTTATATTTCCGATGGCTGCGGCATCGATTGCTTGCTAAGTTATTTTCTTAAATTTAACTGATTGAAGAAAAAGTTTCCAAATTCTTGAGGCTTATTTTCTTTAATAGCAATATGTCTTAATGGTTCCTGTCAAAATTACCCCCGTTGAATCTTCATCGCATTATTGCAAGCAAAATAAAACTTACTTGACGTACATTAAATGAGAAAGGCCCTTTCTCTTTTTTATAAACTATAAAAATCTTTTTAAAAAATTTGAAAACTGTTTCGAAAGTTTTCAGTGAAATTTATTTTCTCAGGAAATATAAAATATAGAACGAATATGTATTGCTTTGATATCATCAGGAATGGAATACGTTTTCTGAGATTCCATGAAGTTGATTTTTCGGGTGCCTTCTGAAATGATATTATATATAATATTAATTTCGATTTATCATGCCATTACATTCTCAAATGTAATTTCCAATGCTTTTATGCCTTTTAACCATAATTTTGTCAATAATTACCTTCATAATTGCTACATTATTTAATTTTTATTGTTTATTAATCTGCTTGAATAATTACGGTATATTAGTCAGATGCCAGGCCATTTTAGCTCAAAATAGGCTGTCTGTACAGTTATGAAAATTTCATTTCTCCTTATTCAGACACAACGTTTTTTAGAAGGAAGAATATCAGAATTGTAGTTTGTTTGCTCATAAAAAAGGACAAAAAGCAGAAAGATGGGTTTAGCATTGTTCTGGTTACCTTTGAATGTAGGTGCGTCTCTGCGTCCTTAGTCATTAAATACATAAAAAGTGTCAGTAAAAGGGTGATTAAAATATTTACTTTTTATGCTGAATAATGAAAATAATAACTTAAGTAAATTTTCTCAAAATTCAGTGACATTATTCTAAAATTAAATGACGATTACGATACTTCATTTTAAAAAATAAAACTAAGCATTCGCTATTAAAATTCTATGTATGAAAAAATTCCAGATTTTTATGAAATTTATATATCTTCCGGAGTTCAAAAAGACTGAGCATCTGTAAAGTTGCTCCATTAATTATTCAGAGACAAATACTGCGCAGCAATTCAATTATGATTGGATTTAAACTCGAATCGAACCAGTTTGACAAAGTTGTCAACAGAAAGTCCATTTCACATTCAGTCACATTTTAGCAAATACACTCTTACTAATAAAAAATACACTCGCACACACTTACTAATTACTTTCAACCATCCATAACTCGAATATACGGTATGTGAATACAGAGCTCTAATAGCGATTAAAATTTGGGAATCTAAAGTAAATATTTCATTTGCAAGAAGTTTTATTTTAGTTCTGGGTAACAAGAGTTGAATAATACTATTTTTATTTATAAAAAAATAAAACTCGTTTATTCCATAATTAATATTTTAATAATTCGGTATTGGCTCAGAAGGCACTTGCCCTGCCTGCCTCAAAATAGTTTAACAATTCTTCTTGCAGCGCTAGTACTTAAATGAATAGACCAGGATTTTTTTTTCTACAATCATCTCAATTTCACAAAACAAAAACATTATACACATCAAAAAGTTATTGAGTTGTTCTAGAATAATAAAATTAATAGAATAAGAACCTAGAATTTCCAAGATCTCTTGTCAAGTATTCCATTAATCAAATTGCAAGAAACTTTAATGAACTATTTTAAGGGCGAAAAACTTAAATATCCTACTAGATTATCTGATAAACCTAATCAGATGGGAATTTTATAATAACTTTATTTTCAGTCGAGAAAATAACGTTCAGAAATAAAAGGCATTGTGCAAGAAATTAGCTGCTAATCTTCACCGACCAACCTATTTCAGTTGTCCATTATTGTGCAATAAGCGGTGAAAATTGCATAAAAGAAACGCAAATAGTGAATGTTAAAAGAATAAACAGACTATATATTTTATCATACATATGATTAGAATAAAGAGAAATTTTTTGGGGAATTAGTCAGAAACAATAATATAAGTTAATGAACTGGCCATTAGAAACTACAAATTTTGAAAATAAAGGAACACAAAAATTGATGTAAGAAATTAAAATGGCCATTTTTGTATAAATTACTGTATTTCGTATATTTTTTTCAAGAATTTAAAAATCAATTTTGAGACTGTGAAAAAGTATTTCAGGTACTAATAGTCGTATTCGTTCTATTTCAGATATTCCATACGATTATGAAAATAACCGCTGTAGCGTGTTGGCAGAATTTCTACTTCGCGAATGGAATATTACGAATTCAAAATCCAATCCCACCAAAAGTCTGTCTTTTACGTTAGCCATGGACCCGCTAAATTTGCTGCGGAAAACTCATTCATTCTGAGAGAGCACAGAACACTGTGCATTCCTTATCAACTGGACACGGTGTAAAATTATGTAACTATAGAAAGTTTTGCAAATTCTAAAATTGACATTTATTTAACAAAATATATTCTAAACATTATATCTTTCTGGAGAGGCTGATGGAATGAATTTTCTAATAAAATCATGAAGAGACTACAAATATGGAAATAAAAAAGATAAAAGAAAACCATTATGCTGGGATATTTGAAAGAATTTAGATTTAAAGATTGTTATTATTTGTTGTTCTCTAGGTATTCCTTAAAAGTTTGTAAGTTTATTATTAGAAACGTAATTCTTAAATAAAATTATTCTCAAATCGCACATTAAAATATGTTTTCACTACTTGAAACGCATTTAAGTACAGTACAAAATATTTGCATATAGATACCCTAAACTTAATGTAGAAAGTGCTCTTATACTGTACTCATGTCCATAAATTAAGGATAATGCAAGTTCAGAAAAAAAAAGAGTCAGATGCAAAGCAAATGTAAGTTATTTGTAAAGCCTATTTATTAAACAAAAGATAAAGAGCAAAAAAAAGAGGCTGTATGTTTGATATGATCAATAAAAATTGCGATTTTTTTGCTCTCTGGAGCAAAAAAAAAAATTATTTACAAAAACTAACCTTACATGGCTGGTAAGAGGGTTAATACATTGTATGTCTCCCAGACGATGCAATACAGTCTAAACAACGGCTACAAATTCTATAAGAGTATAAAATTATCGATATGATCTCGGAGAATATTACACCACTCATTAAGAAATATTCTCCGTAGCTCATACAGAAGGTGATTGACGGGCTGCAATTAGTCGATCAAGTATGTCCCACACATGCTCTATTGGATTCAAGTCCGGTGAGAATGCTGGTCTATCCATGCGAATGATATCCTCCTACAAAAGGCTTTCGTTACCAATGTTTACACGGTGAGGACGAACGTTGCCATCCATAAATGGCTCCCCGAAAAAACGTACCTTTTCTTCCATAATGACGTCCCGATAAATTTGCTCTGTCATGGTTCCAATTTGAACATGCAGATCAATTCTGGAACCCAGAATAAGTGCTCCACAAATGAGCAATCCTGCACTACCGTAACAGTGCCTTTCATTGATGTTCTCTTGGTGGTAACGGCTAACTGGTGCTCTCCATATGGAGGTCCAGTGAGAGTCACACTGCAAGCTAAACCTAGACTCATCTAAAAACTTCACACAAGCCCACTGTTGCGGTTTCCTCAATGCACGCTCTCTACTCCAGGCTAACAGCAGACGAAAGTGAGTTGCAGTAAATGGAATCCAAGCGTATGTACACTGTCTGCTTTGAAACTATCGTACCAGTGGTTGAAGAAAATTGAGAAGACATGTCTGATGCAGTTAGTCTGTTTCTTTTGGCATTAACTGCCAAATATCGGTCCTCATTCGGTGTTGTAACTCTGGAGAGACCTGTGCTGTAGAGTCTAATCGCATTACCATCATCTTGGAACCGTTGCTAAAGCCTGGAGATGACACTCGAGGCGATTCCAAGTTCCTAAGATACTTCCAGGTGGGTATGCCCACGTTCCAGACGTCCGATAATTCTACCAAGTAAAAATCATCCTAATGCGTCCAATTGTGCTATAACTATGCGGTATTGCACTGAAATGCTTAAAAGGTGCTTGGGAACTGTTTTACTTCTTTGTATGTGTTCTTTATACATGACTCTCTTACCCTCTCATCATTGTGACTTATTATCGGTGCCATCTGGTGACTTTCGGCAATTTGCATATGATTTTTGAAGCTGTATGTGGTCATTTTATGGGTGATATATGTATTTTAGAGTTCAATTTCCGCATGACTCTAAATTATCCTTAATTTATGGACATGAACGTATTTCACTCATATTGCCAGCATTTCTATGTTATGAAAAGATCTGGTTTTATATTCGTTTCTTGTTTCAAAAGACATTAGGGATTGTTTTTAGAGAATATTTTGGTTTTCTTTTGGTATATTTACTGATTGGCAATTATATATTTGAGCATTAACTAATTCTGATTTGTACTTTGTATTTTCATTTATTTTAAGTTTATCAAATTCGTTAAATACGCATTTAATAAACTAAGTAATATCATCAATCTTATTGTATTCAGCTTAAAAGTGAGACAAAATCTTTCACACTGCGCAAATAATTTTGAATGAATATGAATGGATGGGAATTTGAATTTATATTTTTGTCTAAATTCGCTTTTCAAAAATTAGTAAGAAGCCAGGTCACAATAAATTATTCGAACTCCTGCATATTTCTCTTACTGACAAAAAATGAATTTTACTCAAACTATTTCTTCCATGTAAAACAGTGGAATCTAAATTACTTAATCCTTACCACTTTTATCTGTTGACAAGCATGGAATACAAACATGACTATCGTATACCTGAATACAATGGCTCATTTTATCGATGAAACTGCAATAACTGATGACCTTTTTTTATTCGACATATCGTAGCTTTTGTATTAAAATATCACACGTTGGAAATAATATCAGCAACATACAACATTATATTTTTGATCTATTATTTAAATTCTATCAGAGAACTATAGAGAACTTCTATCAGAGAACTATAGCAGCTTTAGCTTACCTATAGAAATATTTTACATCAATAAAAATGTCTCAGAAAATTCGACATACAACAATTTTGTATAACATTGAAGATATATTAATATTTTTGTGTTGTAATTAAATGCTTTAATCATATGCATTGCAATGAGTGTAATGATTACATTTACTTGGATGAAGCTTTTAACTGAGACGTATTTTGCAATATAGTTTAAATGAGGAGGATTCTGAAAAATCATATAAGGTTTATTCTATAGCTGGTTTTTATTAACCGCTCTAAAAAAATATTTAATTTATTATATTCGCATATACAGAAAAAGAATAAACGTTTACCTCAATTACTAATTACTAACAAAATTTCTTCGTTTGCTGGGGATCTCTTACCAGCATTGTGTTTCTGCCTTTCCCATCACACGGTGACATTGTTTCAAGTGCACATACAAATTTATACCCTCATAAAATAGCAAAGTGTTGAACTTTTCTTCAAATTAAGCAACGTAAAATAAACTGGCTTTATGATAGAAAGAAATGAAGGTGTTAACATTTGTAATTCAATAATGACTTTGATTCGAAGCAATATTTCGAAAGTGATGTAATCACTCGAATTAATAGCTTTCATATCTTATGGACAAAATTTAAATGATATTTTCTGCTTTCTAATAAGCTAGAGCATTTTATTTTCTAATTCTCATTTATATTAATTAAATTTTTATCAATTAGATATGTAGATCGATTATTTTATGTATACAAACAACAGCATTATTCAAACTATAATATCCTGTTTAAATATTGCTTATAAAACAATTCATGGTATAATAGACACCCGTATCCCCTATCAGCCCGCTAAATGCAGAATTTATGGCTAAAAGGTTTCAGACATTGCTTATAAATAAGAAAGAAATATAATAAATAATCTGTTATTTCAAGAACCTTATCAGATGTAGTAAATAATCAGATATACACTTTTCATCAGCTTATCGCGCTTACGAATATGAAAATTAAATTTCAAAATAAGATAAAATTTCGCTTTGTATTTTTGTTCATATCAGGTGCACCGTATATTTTTCACATTATTCCCCATGAATATGTGTGTTTTAATCGAATTTTTATGTATTATATGTAAGTCGGCCATAAAATAACGTATTTGAAGATATTTGTAGATAAAAACTAATAAGCAAAATTAAACCCAATTTCATACATAAGCTACAAAAGACAATGTAGATTAATTCATCAGTAAAAAAAGTTGCACAAAATCACCCATGCAATACTTTGTACACTAGGAAAGTGAAAGTATTTAAATTTTTCAACAAAGGTCAAAAGATCCTTATAAAAGAATATTTTCGTGAGTATCAAACTATATTCCATTCATTTCTCTAATTGCATGTTTTCAATTGAATATTGATAAGATCTTACAAAATCAATTTTCCAAGTCTTCACTGTCAACTACTCTACTATTGCCAATTTTTAAAAATTTTCCACAGAATGCGTATGGAATTCTTTCCCATTCCTTTCATTAATTTACCTGCAGATTATTTTAAGATCATATACAATTTTTTAAACATGCTTGGATAAAAATGATACTGAAAATTATGAATCAAAATAGTGATGTCAATTGCAGAACTGGGATAAACTATTTAATAACCCTAAAGGAATATAAGTTTCACTTGAAGGTTTCATGAAGGTGAGATTCAGACGAATTTGCTATTGAAACAACACATTTATTGCTCTAAATTCAATCACTGATAGTTTGTGAAAAAAAACTTACTTCAGCCATCTATCATGATCTGTTAATGAAATGTATTTTATTATTATTTCTCATATTATTCGATGGTAAATTTCCATAGACTGATTTTCAACTCTGAATGACGAAAAATACACAAAAGATATTTCTATCTGTGATGAGAAAAGAATTCAAAACTCATGAACAGGCTAGGCTAATGAGAACAGAAATCCACTCGAAAAATATCAATCTTGGAATCTGTAGAAAACAGTTATCCACAGGAAAGTGTTTCTTTCCTAGAACTGCAGAAGATCCGTGAACATTATCTTCCTTTTCTTCATGAACTTCTCTCTGGAGCTTGTTACTTGGCATTCCTGATTTTTTTTCTATTAAAGGGGAGTCTTTTCTGCTCTTTTGGCTAACGATAACAACCAAGTGAGAAAGGTTGCATTTTGAAAAGGATTCGGAGGAAACGGAATACTTAGAAATGTAATATTTTAATCTTTCTCTTCATCTGCCACCAAAAACTCTCGTTACATTGATATTAGACCGTCTATTTGTATAGATAAAGATGTCATCGCAGAGCAGATAATCGTCCAAAAATGTAAAGTGACATCATAGGATAGGGGGAGTGAAGGTCATATTCAGTGGCATTATTAGTCGCTTTAAAAGGGTAAGGATGACTAACATTCCTTCATATCTTTTGTATAAATATAGGATAATCCAAAAGGTAGAAGTTTTAAGTGTCGATCAGGGATACCGAAACATTCTTTTTCCACAATAAAAAATAGAAATGCAAACGCAAAGAGCGGCCGTATGGAGAAGTCTTCTTCAGTAAATGAAATGAAATAAGTTACATCAATTAAAATAAACTACATAGACTCCTGAAATTCAAATTCTCAATATAGTTATATAGAACATAAATAATACAGAATAAATATGGCAGGTACACTGGTAAACAGGAAATAATATCGCTATAAATCTTTGGAGTTCTTAAATAAGGGTTCAAAAGATCTATTGACCAAAACATCATAGACATTTCATATTATTTTATCCATTCAGCTATGTTGTTATAGAATCATAACTTTGCATTCAATTAAACTGCAATGCATGCTTTATCTGGTTTTCCAATCTTCTTGCTTAACCACTGATAAAAAGTCCCCGGTAGAGATCACCTTTTGAGTTTGTAATTCGTTGTTTTGTTATAAAAATAATACGATTTTGTCAACCTGATAAACTTTTCAAATTTATGTGTCCTTTTGTGCACTTTTCATTCTTCTAGCGTTAGTTGTTGAATGTTCATTTCCCAATCACTGTTGAAAGTACTACTTTATAAAGCCTAGAACATTAAAATTAAACTTTTCACTTAATTAAAACTTTTCACTCTCAGCGACAAAAGGATTCCTTTAAAGGAATAAACCATAAACAGGATAAAATTCGTTTGATAATAGATGTATTTATTCATAAGCGCATTTTATCGTTAAAAGTTACAATATCTTTTTTAAAGTTTGGGATTCTTTTAAATGAATCCTCCATACGGAAATAATAGATCCGAGAATAATTAGAATTTCACTGCATTAAAGCATTCTTCTCACTCAGCATGCTTAATTGCTGAAAAATATCTGCGCCATAGAATCCCTGAAATAGTAATTAAGCGCTGTGGCGCTCAGGGTTATTTGAGAGTTCTTAGGTCCACGTATTTTTCTGTCTCTCACATTTAATTTTCGTAAGAGGGAAAGTACATTTTATGCATACTTATTATCTGTAATTCAACTTTCAATATATCTAATACTATAATACGAGGAATGGTTGCCATGTCGAAAATCGCCCAGAATTAATAAACTCCGGTAAACTTGGGGGTCTGGGGTTTTTGGCCACAAGGAATCGATTGGCGCTGGTTTTGAAGCGCTACGGTCGAGCAGTTCGGAGTTACAGATAGGATATTTTCAAACTTTATTAGTTCGCCATAATGGCTACTTAAATTTTCAAGCGGTAGCGTGCTGCCATCTATAGCCAATATGGCGAACTAATAAAGTTTTATGTTTATGCTGTTATAGGTTTATAATATGTTTCTTATGTATGTATATATGTTTGGTTTTTCTAAATAAATTTGTCAAAAATATTGAACTTCAACACATTTCAATCTTTACCTTTACTTTACCTTTGTATAGAATAGTTCCCTTTCCAAATTCTAACTTTGTTTAGAATAGTTTACAAAGGTGCACTTTAACCGGTTGTCTTTTCACCAATGGTTTCACAAATTTTCTTATGGCATGTATTGTTTTGATAAATCACAATTGAAAATTTAAATCTTCGAGTTAGCTTCGATACCTGTTTTCTCCGAGCGGAGCTCGAATACCCGCTGGTTATTCCTTATTTGATCTTAGACCCAAATTAGTGCAGCAGTTCATCCTAGAATAAAATTCGCTTATGCATCGACAAAGCCTTTTCTTTTTAAAAAAATCTCTAGAAAATGTACCAGCAAAAATGGGCTATTATCCTGCTAACAGTATTTCGAATATGACTGTCGTAGATTAAATAACGAAAGCTGTATTAAAATTTTTCAAGTACATTGGCTCTGCTAAAAAATTAAAAAAGATAATTATTATTTGTTACATACTTTAGATGTAAATATATAGTTATGTTGAAGGTTTTATTTCCTTGCCTTTCCTTATGGACCGAGAAGATCAATAAGGAATGTTCACTATCTATAATGTTCACGAACACGTAATTCAACTAATTTTCAAAATCGGTTTGAAACTGAAAGAAAATATTAGCAAAAACTCCTAAATGAAATAAGAATATTGAGAATCACAAGATCTCAGCTCATTAACATTTGTTAAAATCCAGAAAAGAAAGTAATATAAGTATGAAGTTTGCGATTCTGCTGTTCTTTTCAATCTATCTCTGTTCTATTAGTTTTATATCACTCTCTATCATGGAATTCATTCTCTCGCTAACTTTTATTTTCTTGCAGTGGAACAATCTCTATAATAATTTTCACGAATACTTAAATTTAATTATTAAAATCGGATTGAAAAACTTGGGTCTATTAATTTCAAACTAGTTCCACTGCCATATAATTGAAAACTCGTTGAACGATTTGACTAAGATGGAAAATGAGTTATTAAAACTTATAAGATCGAATAAAAAGATTTGAATTTTCTCAAAAATTACTTATTTTCTGCTTGCCAAACTATTTTTCAAACAGAACGCTTTAAAATTGACAAAAGAATGGAAGAAATCGAATCCGAATCAAATGAAACTAGGAATAAATATTTACATTAAAATTCTTAAAAATAAGAAAATATATTTGGAAATAAATTAATATATAAAAATTTAAAGTATCTCCAATCAAATTAACAATAAATCATATTATTAATGCTTCCAAACATTCCATAAATCAGGGAAAAAAATCCTTCCATAAGTGAAATACTACTCGAAATATTGGAATATACAAATGGAAAGTAATAAGTAGAAAATAATCATGGTCATTTATGTGGAATGAATAATTTCTGTTTATTTGTGCCACCAACTACTCTGAATCAGTTTAGATCCGTCCAAAGAAAAAAGAGGTCACGTGCAAAGCTGTTGTCATATCCTTTTCAATTACCATAAAAATTATTCTGAACAATAAAATACAATTTCAATACAAACGTCTTGTTCCATAATTGTATTAGATGAAATTATTCTGATATAAAGAACAAACAGATTTATAAAATCTTTTAAATTATACTAATGAATTGAGTATATACGAAGTATAAAAGGAAAAATATTGCAATCGTCAAAAAATTGGAGCAATTCTGAAATTCCTAATTTCAGACTTAAGTCAGAAAAACACATTTTTGTAAATATATTTACCCCTCGCTCTGGCTGTCTGTTCTGTCTATGAATTCGATAACTTAAAAACGCATTAACAAACACGTATGAAATTTTGTCCATACCAAAGACTTTACACCATATTTAAAGATATCTGTCCAATTTTGAACGAAATCCAACCAGAGAAAATATGTCTGCCATAATAGAAGTGAACAAGATTACTACCAAAAATAAATATCTAGATAGACAACATTTGATATTGAGGTTGAGTCATGTTGAAGGGTTAATCGCTTGTCGGTCTGTCCTTCCGCATGCATGTAAAAGCATTAATTCATAAAAAAAATGACAAATGAACGAAATTTGGTATGTGATCTTGCTAATGTAACTCTGCACCAAATGGCTCAGAGAAAAAGGAGCTCAAAATATATATTCGATTCTCTGTTGTATTCTCCATATGCCAGTGATCAACCCCCAGCGATCTCAGAAA
Source organism: Argiope trifasciata (assembly GCA_026543055.1). Classification (NCBI taxonomy): domain Eukaryota; kingdom Metazoa; phylum Arthropoda; class Arachnida; order Araneae; family Araneidae; genus Argiope; species Argiope trifasciata. The sequence continues at coordinate 674,027 of JAPMOQ010024668.1, read as the reverse complement.
TCTGTCATTTGATTCAGGAAAGATTTACGTCAACGATCGATATTTCGTAATTTTAATTTGCTAATATCATTATATTAATATTCATGTACCAGTTTTCTTTATAACACATTACTGTTATGTATAATATTACAACTGTAAGCTCTCATGTCAATCACAGCCTTTCCCAGGCCACAAAATTGTATGCGTGGGAGGGGGATATAACACTTTCATTACCAAGTATACGACAACGTTTTGAAGAGACCACTCCTGCTTGGTACGCTTTTAAAATAAAATAAAAATATTGCGAAATAACAGGATATCTTTTTTAAAAAATCATAAATTTGTTTGTTGAAACAAGAAAAAATTTATTAACATATAAACTTTTGTAATTACGTAATAGCTTTACTGACAATCTTGAACAGAAAATCACATCGTGAAACTGGGGCTCTTCAATTTCTCTTATGCACTAAAATACCATAGAATGCTCGAATAGAGCGGTACGGATTTCGTAACTACGCTACTGTAACCCTTTCCAGATTTTTCTAGAGTACAAACCTCACGTATTATTAGGCTGCCTTCTTTTTAATTTAAAAATCACTCGTAAGTGTGAAATTGTCTTGGACTAGAGAATAGAATCATTTCAATGGATTTCGAATCAGAAACAATAGTCATGCTGAAATACAGAAATGGGTTCTCAAAAAATGTACATTTCTGATTTCCAGAACTGCATGTCCGTACTACAACACAAATACTTTGAATACTGGAGAAGTTTATCACCGAGCATTTGCCAAGCCCTTAGATTGCAATTTTTAATTATATTTATTTGTGAAGATACTACAGAGAATTCATCAATTAATACTCAGTCAGATGTGTTTTATAGTCTTAGGTTTTTCTTACTGTAACTACATTAATAATTACCTCAGCAAACGAGATTTTTGACTAGATTCTTCTTTTAATTAAATATTAGTAAAGAACATTTTTAAGGCCGCTTTTCCAAATGATGTAATCCTTCGAATTGCAAAAAATATGAAAATTACATACTGTGAAGAATTATTTAAACAGAAAATAAATTTTATTCCAATTTTGTTTGACATTTTCCCTTTGGATGCGATGTAAAAGTAATTTTTAAATACTTCGCATTTCTGAAGATTCAGTGATTTTGATAAGTTACATTTCCTCATTGGTATAATTTATTGTTCGTTTCTTAATAAACAATATTTTTGGTAACTTATTCATATTTTATAAAAATGGTTTAGAAAATAAGTATTTTAACAATTACTTTAAAACTGAGATCTGATTTTCCGGAAATAAAAATGAACTCTGCTATAGCATTTTGTGAAACTTGCTTTGTACATACAAACAAATTTGAAAATATTCTGTAGCTAGCAATCAGGTGACTGGAGAATCATTGAATTTTTGAATTAAGTGTAAATATTTATTCATATAAAATGCAATAAATTAAGACTGAATTCCGATGTATGAGCTCGTCATATTTACAGATTTGAAAACATAAAAGCTCTCTCAGCAAGAGTGCTCACTAAATGGTCGGAATTTCCACCAGATGCATCTTCTCACAGTTATCATCATAGTTAGTGAAGTTAGTTTCGCAGAATCACCAAGTAAACTCTTCATGAGTTGCTATCACATCTGGCCGTTTGTATCCCCAAACATATGGGGAAGCAATCAAGATGTCATTTCCCATTATAGAAGTGTGAGTGAAGAATAGAAAGAATATGTTATTATTATTAATAGAAGAAAGAAAGTGAAAGAATATGTTATTCAAGCAAAATGTTATCATTTTTATTTTATGATACAAAATAAATCATCTTTTTAAATTATGCATAAATAATTTTCCCTTCTAAGAAAGGGTCTTTATTGGAGAATATTAGATTAAGAATAGACCCAGATCAATCACAGAATATAGAGAGAGGGACGAAACAATAATGAGTAAAACATTTTTGATTTTCCTCTTTAAATGAAATAAAAAAAATATTGAATTTTGAAGAAAATAATTATCTAAGGTAATTTTTATGCAACTTTTAAACAAAAGGAAAAGGACAAATTTTAAAGGAAAGGTAATCGTAATTTCGCGACGATTTTTGTAGCCTTTCTACTGCAACCATTTTGGAACACGAAACAAATTTATTTCAAAATACCTGATTAAATAGAAACAATTTCAAAGTTAAGATATAAGTAATTTAAATATCATGAAATTTTTTTTAAATATTTCTATTTACTAAAAAAAAAATGATTATCTACTCAAACACTAGATATAAAAATTCAAATGAATTGATCAGGAACTCTTCATAATATTAAAAATTATTAAAAGCTCTAAAATAAATCAAGCTAATAAAGTGAAAATAAAATTTAGTCAAAATGTTTAATGTCAGGTACTAACAACTTTAAATGCTCCTAAGTTGTTGCTGCTTACAAAAAGGTAGCTCGAAAATCAAGAAATTTTAATTTTTAGGAATGGAAATGAAGACAACTGATAAATTTTCCTTTTAAAAATAATGCAGTTTTTTCACCATTTCAACAAAAATATTATCTTAATTTTTAATATTGGAAAAATTATTTATTAGAATAAGGACTGTATATTTTACATGGATTACATATACCGATAACCGAACATGTACTCACGTACAAGGCCGATTATCGGTAGAATTGATTTTCATAACGCAGATTCCACTCCAAAGCTCTGCAACATTTACTTTAAAAGAAGGAAAGAAAGAAATATTGCTTTGAGAAGGTTCACATGTGTTTTGATTTAAAAAAAATTTAAACATGTATGCAGAATTAAAATGCATGGGTGATACAGTCTATATAATTTGAAAGTAAATTTGACAAGAAAATGCATTTGGACTTTTATGTATTTTCCGACAATTAAATTGAAAGAAGAAATAGACAAAACTGTTCACAAAATTTGCATTTTGAATTGAATGAAACTATGAAAATTGCTTAATCTAAATTAAATTTAAAGTTTAAAATTAATTTGAAAGGAACTTATGAAATATTTCTGAACCCAATATTCATTTTTATCTGAATTAATTTTGCTGATAAAACTTTTTCATTTTCCTCTTAATTTCAGAGTGTTTCAACCCTTATTTTTGCAGTCAATCAAATCATATGTAATTATTATTCGTCAACTTGACGCTTCAGAATACCTTATTAAAGAAATATCAAATGCATTAATAGATTGAATCGAACGCAATCAGCATTTCTAACAAACGAGCTGGTTGCCAGAGGTTGTTGATTTCCACTAAACTCATGTCGTTCATTTAGTCTACAGATAACAACAATCCTTCGAATTGTATATATTCAATGATACACTAGCATAAGAAAGTTGAGATTAGTTTCGGTAATAAATGGCTTAACTAGGTTGGCAGTTTCAACACAAATTCCGCACAATGAATAGATCATTCTGAAATTTCATTCCTCATTGATATTTCAACAGATGGTTAATGAATGGAAGCATGAAAGTTGTTGATGGCCTGGTAAATAGTCTTGGAAGACGCTATTATTGAAAATCTCTGTTTAGTGTCTTTTATTTTAATATTTTAAAATTCTTATTATCCTTGTTTCTAATTTATTTATTAGGAACAAGAATAGCTTTGTTACTATCTTCTTCAGAGTTTCTCAGGTATTTTACAATTCTTGGAAATGTTTGAAAAATTGCTATTTATAGTGAACTTTGCCTAATCAGAAAGTTTTTAATTAAAACACATCTATAATTCGAATTTCTTCTCTAATCCTTTGCACGTATGTAAAAATTTCCAGAATATTTTCTCCTTAAAATAAAAGAAGTCAAAGATTTTTTTCTTTACCTTTAGCAGAACATTAAAACAAAAAATAATTAATGATCAGAAATCTACTTTCTGACAGATTTTAAAGTCTTTTTGCCCTTCATTTTAAATTAATTTTCCGCTAATCATCAACGAATTTTAAAATTCGACTCTGCTGAATCAGCACTGCAATTAAATTATTTATGACAATCAGTTCTTATTTTTGTAACTTGTGCTTTTAATCCTATGTCATTTTTTTCCAATTGATAAGTTGGTACACTCTAAAAAGCGAATGGATAATTTTAGTTCTGGAAGAAACTTTGATCTTTTGAGTACAGCTTCAGTATTGTTACTTGACTTGTAAACAGCCGAAATCCCAATTTTTGTAGGCCTTAATCATCTGTTATGAAGGCTTCAAAGGGCAGTTCTAAGTAAACTTGATATTTTACAGTCGTACTTTTTTATGTTATTTGACCACTTAATTGTTTTATTTTCTTTACTATCTAATAAGATGGCACCTTCTATTTTGGATACATTTTTTTTATTCAAATGAAAATTCATTGAACACTTGATTTATCTATGTATTCAAAGTAATTTTAATATTGAATTATAATCGTTATGAATGGTTTATCTTTTGCTTACAACTATTAAATTCGATAAATCGATGCAAGTACAGCATACAAGCAAAAAAGTTAAGCGGTTAACATCTTTTTTTATTATATGAGATTGGTAAAACTTGATTTAGTGTTAACCAGTTTAAAACATGGAATTTTTAAATAATTATTAGATTTAGCGTATATACAGACACTAAATGTAATTAAATTACATTTATATTATATTGTAATATAAAGGTAACTTATATTGTTTCATAAATTATATTATATTGTTATATAAAGGTACATTAAACTTACATACATAAAACAATTCTCAATAAATATTACAGATATGTTTTCTAAAATTTTCTGTAGGATAATCAGGATTCATACCATAAGAAGAAACAATTGACAAGAAGTAAGACAAAGCTATAAATATTTTTATTCTATTTGACAAACTTTTACAAAAAGAAACACGATTATTTAAAAGTAACATATCTTTTTGTCATTTTACTCATTTGGCTACAATTATTTCACTAATGAAATATTACCGACTATTCATTACCAATAATAACAATTTTTTTTGTCTTGCACACGGGTTAATTTGCCTCACACTGGATACACATCGGAATTCCAGCTCGTTGTTGCAATCCTAAATTAAACATTTTTTGTTCGGTGAATGCATTAAAAAATCGATTTGGGAAGAAAATATAGAATTATTTCGTTAATTATTGTTTATTTCTCAAAAGTTTGACAAAACTGCTTGAATTCAGCTTCTACATTCATTTTATATAAAACTTCATTATAAAAACATGCATTCTCTCATTTAACATTACATGTCATCCAAGGACAATCGATAAAAAGGACTATACTTCTGATCACACAGTTATGAAATTGTCGAAAAGAGCTGTTTGCGACTAATACAATTAATATAGGCGACGGTTTCGACGGTTGGCCAATCGTTTGGCGACTGCCCTTGCTGCTTGGGATAATGTGGAGTACACCCAGAAAATACCGCGGAAACATTCTCCAGACCATAATGCGCCCTCCTCCTGCTTAGATTCTTCCGGAAATTGTTGCAGGGTGTCTGCTTTCAGACATTTCACACCATATATGCCAACGTGGAGCATAAAATATGATATGTCCATAAAAGCCACCTGCCTCTACTGCGGAAGGCCAGTTGCGCTACTGGTGTCCGAATTCCAGCGTTTGCCGCTGATGAACAGCAGTCAGTCTAGGTGCATTAACCAGGCTTCTGCTGCGGAGGTCCATATGTAGCAACATTCGCTGAACCGTCGTTGTGGAGACACTCATGGTAGCCCCTTGGTTCATCTGGTCAATGTCTATTCGTTCATCACATGCTCAATGTCTATTCGTTCGCACGCATCTGTGCAGCAGTCGTTCACCTCTGCCATCTATAATCCATGGTGCACTACATTTGCCATGTTGCTGATTTTGGATAGTGCCAGTTTGTGATGAATGGTGTACTTTTACCATGGCGGCCCACGAACAATTTACAAAATCAACCATTCCGGAAATTTTTTCCACCCTTGGCCCGAAAGCCAATGATCATGTCCATTTCGGTCGTTTGCTCCGTTTCTGCATGACTACGAGAACTGAAATGTTTTTCGAATGCCTACAATATGCTTTATATATCCACTAATTTGAAGATAATAAGGGCCTTCTGAGATTGGTTAGTTAACACTGACGTTAAAAATAGTCGGTGATCACATGAATATGACTGGACTGTGTATAAAGAGGTTTTACATGATGTAGAATGATCGCAAAAATGGAAGAAAGACGTAGTTTGACGAGCAAAACCGTTGCGTTTGGAAATAATAAATGTTTTTTTCTAGAGCTTAGAAAGAGTTCCAAAATACAGACACATCTGTAAAATAGGCTGTTGGTGGACGGCCAGGGAAAACAAAGTCAAAAGATGATCGGTATATCCATTCTGGCAAAAAGGGATAGAAACCAGTCAACAAGTAATATTGCCAGCACTTTCTAATGTATATTCTTTCATTAATTTATTTGCTTTGTTCTTAGTCCTGATATCTGACTGGTGTGAGATCATCATTATATTCTAAAGTTCAAATTTTGCACGAGTGCTTCCATATAAGATGTAGATTTTATGTTATTTTTTTCACATATAAAGTTTTTAGTTTTTTGAGACATCCATCAATCATGACACATTCTTGTAACTTTTAACGAACTGCAATGTTTAAATTAGGTATTGCTCACCACATCAGTGACATGTTTGTATCCCATTTGATCCTCCGTTGATTGCCATGACTAGAGTTCTGATAGCAATATCAATAGAAGGGTTTGCTCCTAAAAGAAGATAGCTCCAATTATTCAAGTTTGCAGATAATCAGCGGTAACACCATGGGCTACCTCTATATTGCAACAAACTAATGAGACGAACAGCTCCAGCACTTGAGTTAACGCGAGAATGAACGATTGGAACTACATAACTCTGGCGCCAAAAGAACACATTTTTATTTTACAGCATGATAGTGTATGTAACTCCAAATTCCCCTAATTGGAGCTACATCCTTTTTGTGGCAAACCCTTCAATTATAGGAAAAGCACCATTCTCTCTCTTAAATATCCTAAGATTTTCACACTATTTTAATGGTTATGACTGTCTCATTATTTGGTATTTTTGCTCTTTTCTCTGAGTGGAGGCCCCACTCTCTTTCCCTTTATTTTAAAAAAATTCAGTTTAATTATTTAAATATTTTGTATGGATCTAATTTACTTTAAAATGGATTTTTATAATAAATTTAGATTTTTTTTTTAGCTAGACTTAGCACACAATAGACAGAAAGATTTAATAATGCATATAAAATACCTAATAGGGCTATGTCGATTTTCGACAGCGTCCTGGCTTAGGGGTAGCTTGTCTTCCCCGTGATTTGGGTTTCCCGGGTTCTAGTCCCTGTTTGGGCACAGTTGTAATTCTGCATTCTACTTAGTTTAGTATTAACGTGCCCCCTTGTAAGAAGGGGCAGTGCAAATGAATGTGAAGCATGAAGTAGCTAAGTCATACTCTTGGCCCAAGTTGGCGCTACTGAAAAAACAAGAGACACAAATTTAGGCTTAAATTGCTGACTACTATCGGTCGGAAGGCTTGTAAAGTGCCTTGGGTAGTAACAACAAATGTGGATTTTCGATTTATAGAAGAAAGAAAACAATTTTTTGATGCCAATTTTTTTTAAAAAATATCGATTTATCGGTATAACGATTGTTAATAAAGGCTCGCGATGAATCGTGATATAATAAAACGATATTCAGAATTAATTTGAGTTTTGGATTTCGTTATGGTTATCAATTAGTTATTATTTTTGTTTCACCATTTTTTTGTCTTCATATATAAGTTTTGTTAATATTTCTGGAAATACTTTTATATTCTGATGTATAAAAATAATTTTTTAATCATGTCATTTTGGAATATACTGTTTTCTGTTCACTGACTGAATGATATCGTTATAGAGTTGTTATCAGAATGTTGTAGATTGTACTCTGTTTAATCTCTAGATATTCATCTTCAGAAATAAAAGCAAAACGGATGAATTCAAATTAAATTCACAATTTTAGTCGCTGCTTCCTTTTTCACACACAAGCGTACTAGCATTAAAAAAAAAGAAGTACCGTTATTCTTCACTTTCGCCTGGTTGTTGAATTCCTTTCAAAACTAGTTTGAATGTTTGATTGGTCTTGATCAAACTGCCGATACTTTTTTAATACATATCGGATTCTCGATACTCATTCAATTTCCGATATATGTATTATCAACAATTATCGAATTTCTGATGTTCGAGATTTCGATAGTGATATAATTTGCATGACTATATAAAATCCATCCTGGCGATATTTAAAAAACAAATTCAAATTTCAAGGCATTGTTTTGCATATCGGTGGAAAATATCTGTTATTTCTTTTCTTCTTCTCAATCAGCTTGCTTTTCTGTAATATTCGCTTTTATATTTTTAAAAGTGTATAATATTTCTTGATTTATATTTTTTAAGGCTCTTTTCCATTTCATTATATATATTTTTATTACAATACATTATTTTTTTAATTTACGATAAAGATTACTTTTAATGGATAAATTTTATTACTCCATTTTATTTCATTTTATATAATTGGATTATAGGTTACGCTTTTTTCAAATTTCAACCTCTTGAAACAAAATGGCAAGTTGTTTGGAATAATAGGTATGTGGGAAATTAAAACACTGTCTCCTTTAGGAGCCCCAGTAATAATGGTAGTTTTTATAATATTACTGCCAAGCTCTGTAATACGAAGCGCAGTGTCGTTGCACAGTCTGGGTGCATCACGATTTCGCCTCAGCAGAGCTGGAACGCCAACTTTAAGTTCCAGCTTATGCAAAGGTACAACTATTAACTCTGGGGAGTTAAGAAATTCAACGAGGTTGGCAGAACTATAATCACGCTTACAATGGGTAGATATACTTTTGAGTTTCCTGCAATCATGTCTAAAATTGTTTTATTATGTTATTGACTCAGTCGTTCTTTGGCGAAAACACTACCCTCTGATGAAACTAAGTTATTTATATTAACCTCTAAATTGAGAAAACATTGCATGATAAGTTCATCTTCAGTTGCAACTGGATAAGAAAAAACTTCTAAAAATATAATTATCCCATCTGCGTCCATTTCTAGATGAACCTCTCTAATTTGCAAAGATGATTCATGATCTTTGTACAGTTAGACGCGCATGTTGCACAGAAGATGGAGGTATTCAATACTAGACCAGAGGTGACGCCTTGAGACATGCATTGATTTCATCCGCCCGCGTGGCCGTCTCAATAACGTGCAGTGTCTGTCTAAAATCCCCTGCAACCTAAACGGCAATATCACCCATCACCACCTGGTTGCAGCGAATGTCCTGTATACGGTGGTTTAAAGCCTCTAACGCATGCTTGTGCGACATTGTGTACTCTTTCCATAATAGTAATTTGCACTACTGCAAAAAGGACTCCGTAACGGCTGTTTTTAATGATGTTGCATATTGGGATATCTTTGCTTGCAAGATTAAGCGGCAATTTGAAAATGGAATGTGCAGTCCAGCCACTGTTACGCAAAGTTGCAGAAATGCCCTTGGACGCTACAGCCAGAGCTATATTGCGGTCCTAGAGGAATTGGACTAGCAGAAGATTCTGCACAAACGTCTTACTCATACCCAGTAGTGCGTCAAGAAAGAATAATCCCTCCTCTCCACTATTTATCCGGTACACAATCATTGCGTAGAGGTGATGCTGTTTGGGAAGAAATCGTAGTGTCGCTTCATCCACCTGCGCTTCTAAAACCGCGGAGTCAAAGATTAGCTCCTTCACAACTACGCTTGATAATTTACCTCTTCGCTGCATTGTGAGTAGACAGAAATCAGTGAGACATTTTCAAAATATGGAAATCATTTTATCTTCAATTAATACCAAAGCTCTATTAATGATTTGATCATTGTGAGTGCCCTCTTGTCTATGCGCGATATCTTTTGACAAAGCAGCCTTGTATTTATTCCGCAGCTGGAGTGGTTTTGATTATCCGCCGTGTTCACTAAAACTGCAAACAGATCTTTTAGCTACTTTCATAGCTTGAGCTTTATTACTCTTATTCGAAAGATTAGATTTGCGTTTTCTGGGCATTTCGAAAAACTATCAAATAATAAAAATTAAAAAAATTAAACTGATTTAAAAAAGATGTACTTAAAATTATAAGCATACATGAAAAATATATAAACTAATATAAAAATCAGTTTAGTTACAAAAGCACACAATTAACATAAAAACAATCTATTTACATTTTGTACCTAAAATAAAGCAAAGCAGCAAATCAAGCCCGTATTTCTTTAAAATCAAGTCAAGACTATTTTATTTATCGATCGAGATTGAGATAGCTACAACTGTATAATATGCACAATTTTTAATTAAAATGAAAATATAGCTGTCAGCAATAAGAACACACTGCTCATGAGAGAATTTTCAAGCCAGTTGGGGTAACGCATAGCAGATTAGAAATTTTTAATTTAATTTATTCTCTTTAACCAGCGGGTGACCGAGCTCCGGTCGGAGAAAACAGGTTTCGAAGCTAACTCGAAGATTTAAATTTTCAATTGTGATTTATCAAAACAATACATGCCATAAGAAAATTTGTGAAACCAGTGGTGAAAAGATAACCGGTTAAAGTGCACCATTGTAAACTATTCTAAACAAAGCTAGAGTTTGGAAAGGGAACTATTCTATACAAAGGTAAAGTAAAGGTAAAGATTGAAGTGTGTTGAAGTTCAATATTTTTGACAAATTTATTTAGAAAAACCAAACATATATACATACATAAGAAACATATTATAAACCTATAACAGCATAAACATAAAACTTTATTAGTTCGCCATATTGGCTATAGATGGCAGCACGTTCCCGTTTGAAAATTTAAGTAGCCATTATGGCGAACTAATAAAGTTTGAAAATATCCTATCTGTAACTCCGAACTGCTCGACCGTAGCGCTTCAAAACCGGCGCCAATCGATTCCTCGTGGCCAAAAACTCCAGACCCCCAAGTTTAACGGAGTTTATTAATTCTGGAGCGATTTTCGACTTGGCAACCATTCCTCGTATTTTAGTATTAGATTTTAATTTTAAAGTACTACAGAATGAGTCCGAAATATCAATTATGTAACAATGTTTAATTTTAAATGCATCAAACTAAGAAAATAAACAGAATCATTAGAAATAATAGGTCAAAAACGTGGTTAGTCCAATCTCGTTAGCGTTGAAAAAAAAGAAGTGAAGCCTTGCCCATTTGGCGGTGGGGAAATGAAGAATTTTGGCATAAAATTTAGCTTTTAACTAGTTAAACATTGTCCACAATATTAACTGGAATAAATAGCACCCTATGTCCTATTCCAGACTATAATCTATCTCTGTAATAATTTCATCCAATTCCGTTCAGCCGTTCTGTTGTGATTGACTAACAAACATTCATCCATCTAAACTTTTACATTTATAATAGTAATATAGGTTAAAACTACTTAATTTTACTTGTTAAAGGCATTATTATGACGTTTTCCTCCTTTTTTAAAATGAAGAAAGAATAAACTTAATTTTTTTTTTAAGTCGGTAGCATAAAGAGTAGAATTTTTTAAATTGTTATATCGGTAAAAAAACTTAATATTAGAAATTGTAACATGCAGACTTTGCTTAGGCTTTGACACACTTTATTTTTTTACACAACAACTATTTTTATTTGTTAAGATGAAATGTAACATGGTGGAGGTTACAGGCAAGATGAGTGTTTATTAAAAATAAATAAAAAATGGTATCTTGCATTTTTGCTCTGTCTTTGCTTCCTGTTAGGTAAAGTTTTTATACACATAAACAACTTCATTTCTAGACTAAAAATAATATTTTATAGAAGAAATTTATATAAACTGAACCTTTATAAGATAAAATTACTGGTTAAGGCTAGCGTAATTGAAACCGATTTTGTCTCGGTGCTTCGCGTGCCTCCTATTCCTGCTTGCTTGGAGTCTGAGCCTGTCCTTATATGACTTTTCTGCGCCGATCATAAAACTGTCAGTCAATGATCTTGTTTATAAGGCGGTTGCGTTACTGATAAGGATTAGCTCTAGAAGAGGTTGCAACATTTTATTTTAATGTGTCAGATTTGGCGAAAGTTAACATGATGTTTAAAGTATTTTCGAATACATAATGATGCCTTATTTTATAAAATTCCATGCGTTTTAATACTATCTGAATAATGTCCATTTTTTAAAATGAAAAATGAATTGCTTTTCAATAAATTTATTTAAAAATGTATGATAAAAATCAATGACGAATGATATTTCTTCTCACATACCAAGAAGGCAAAAAGTCCGTAAAAACTTTAAAAATTCATAAGACCAGTAAAATTAAACAAAATAGAAAACGGTTTGCAGATTTATCATCGATAAATCATGAATTTATTTTAGGTTAGAAAAAAAATATTCAACAACAGCCGACAAGTGTCGTTTTGTACTTAAGTGAAATAATAGACTCGCAAATAACAAAAATTATGTTATCAATTCATTTTTTATTGCAATATGTGTTCAACATGTCCACCACCAAGTGATTACCCATTGCAGGTGTGTCACAACTCGAGCAACGGCAGTGTGCAGCATGTCTGAATGTATTCATGATATTTATCGGTTGATTAAATCTTTCAGTTCTAACAGACTTTATGCACGGGATCAATATACCCGAGATTTTAAATTTCCTCAAAGCCAAAAGCCTTCTGGTGTCATATGTGGTAACAGAGAAGGCCATAGAAACTTGCAATGCCTACTAATGATTACCGCTTCTCAGAACGTCTGCATCAGGAATTTCTGATTGGAATAGCAATGTGACTTGTTGCTCCATCTTGTATAAACGTAACAACAGAAACCGCATCTTTTTCACGCAAACATGGAATAACCTTTTCGCGCAAAAGCATTAGATAACGCTGAGCATTTATTGTCACCGTTTTTCACCAGTTTACTGGACACTGAGTTTCAAAGAAAAAGGGTCCTATGCTAAAGGACAATGTGAAACCACACCACACTGTAACTTTTGGGGAATGCAGTGGTTTCTCCGCGTACACTCGTGGATTTGACGTCGCGATAGTTATATATACAAATATTGCCATGGAGCGAAAAATGAGTTTCATCTGCCAACAAGATGCGAAAGACCCACGAAGGATCTTGTTCAACTTTGGTGGAAGCCCTCATTGTAAATATTTCTCTCTCTACAACGTCCGTTACTAACAATTCATTGCAAGACTGTAATTTGTATGGATACTGATTACGAAGTATAATGTTTGCATATCAAGGAGGGTGACGTCAAGCATCTGTCAGCATCGCGTGCACTTCTAGTCCCTACCACGTTTTCGGAAGCTAGTGTTTCCAATTGAGTTGCAACGTGTTCTGGACGTGTCTGCATTATACTTCATCGTCTGGACCTTACACGATCTTCAAGCAATTCAATTTCCTGAAATCGCCGAACAAGTTATATGAGCCTCCCACTGTTACAGGCCCTTTCCCCTTCTTCACATTTTTGTGAAGTCGGAATTTGCACAATGCAACAGTCATTGATTCCTGTTTCTAGTTAAACAGCTTCACCAACAAAGCTTTACTTTTTCCAAGTAGCATCCTTTTTTACTTACATAGCGTGCAACGGAGAACTGTTTCTGGATCAAGAGCGTAAGTATTTATAATCATCTGCCTATGCATATTTCCAAGTAAGTCGTTCATACCAGCGCCACCAATCGGCTATTTTTTAATTAGTGTTTTTTCCCCCTTACCTAAAAAAGTCTCGCCACTTATCAATACTAAAATTGCAAACCGTGTTTTATTTGCTGGTTTTATGAATTATGAATTTTACTGGTTTTATGAATTTGTAAAGTTTTTACGGTTTATTTGCTCGCCTGGTAAATTCTGTGCCCACTTCGAAAGAGTAATCATTTTTTCTGGATTCCAGATATAAATGCATTGCTTTACATAAATATAGCAATTTAAATTAAACGTAAGAAATTTGATTTCATTTGTTTTTGCCTTATTTCTTCCAGATGCATTTGTTTTATTCAATAAGTTCAAAAAATGAAATATATGCTATTTAAATGCAGGCACATAAAAAAAGTTGTTTCTTAAGTTTGAAGTACAATTAAATGAGATTATTGGCACTGGAATGATTTGTAAGGAGGAAGTAGTTGCAAAAGGAATTCTTAAAATGGCGTAAGTAGTACGAAAAGCTTTCGTCTACGGATGTTAAGTTTCCATATTATATCTTCAAAAAAAATTAGTTTCCAAAAATAGAAGCGCTATTGCAAATTTAAACTTTTCTGTTTATTATAGCAGATTTAATTTTAAAGTTATTACCTTTTTTAAAAAATCTGTACTCTGATAAAGATAAATTGTGGGGATAATTAAATTTGATGTATCGGCTCCAAATTTTCTTAACTCAAGAACGAAAACCAATCCTGGACATTTCACTGAGAAAATCAGTAAGAAACGGAACTGTAGAAATTTTGCTATTCCTGTAAAAAAGATTGTTCATCAAAAAAATGTTCCTGTGTGAAAAATGGCTGTTTTTGCAATTCCAAGTGTCATAGCAGTTTGCTGTAGTAATAAGTAATTTGTAATAATGGTACTGAATGAAACAACACTAAAATAAAGTATTTTTTCATCAAAGGTTTTTCCCTGAAGCACTATATTAGTAAGTAAAATTTAATACAATAATTTCGGGTTAACTAATCTCACAAATGAGTCAAAACACGAATCAAACTGGGTCTCCATAATGTTGTCAACTCGAATTCATTGTGCTTTGTACTTGTTTCGGTTTTTCTATCTATATTTTATGCTCATGATATTTACTTTTTCAGTTAGAAAGCAGGTAAAAGCAGTAATATTTTAAAATGGAGATATTTTTAAAAAATTCTAACATTGCTTCATTCTGAAGTTAAATTTTATTCATTAATACAAAGAAATATTTTTTAAAAAAAATTTACAAGTATATATAATATTGAAATCTATTCATCATGGAAAAATAGTCCTAATCCATATCCTTGTTACAATGATATAAGAAAAAAAAAGATGAAATATTCATGTCATCGGTTTTGAGTTCCTTTTCAATAATGAATTTATATTGTTGCAAAATACTTTCAAAATATTTCATAAAAATTAATATAGAAAAAAAATTATGTAATAAAAAATAGGGTATATTTAAAAACATGATTTGTTGAATTTTGAGATGCTGTAAGAACTATTTTTCTATTGTAAAATTTTAGAAAGTTATCATGAAAAAAAGTCTTTCTTTTATTTATTTTATTTTATTTCTTTTCTTTTTTGATTAATTAAAATTCTAATTCAAAATTCAAAAAATCTCTCCAAAAATAACTTTTTTTACCCTCTAAAGTATATATTTTCCAAATTTTATTGATAAAATTCTAATTAAAAATTCAAAAGATCGCTCCTAAGATTTTTACCCTTCAAAGTATATATTTTCCGAATTTGATAGGCATAAGTCAGACGGTTTGGATTGTTCAGAGCCTGCATATGCACAAAGATAGAAGCTTTTTTCCTTATGTTTAAGCATCAAAATGCAGTTGAAATACCAATACATTTTCTCGCCAACAGATAACATGTGTTTTAGCAAACCTAGACTAATCACTGTCTAACCCCCTTTTCTGAAAGAGCTACGTATAATTTATAAGACGTTTATGCCCGGTACGGAAATGTTCGCTCGGATGAGTCTCACTACCATTTTTGTATTTCTATATATTATGGATATTTTATGAATGTTAAAATTCTGTTTTTGTTTATGTAGCCAGGACTCTCCACACCGGATTGGTGAGCAATTGTGCTCTAAACATTATCTATTCTCTCTCCGAATGGGTTCCGATATGTAACATTATTTTTGTAATTAATTACTGCCCTGATTTTGGGCAGTAATTAATTACAAACATTAATTTTGTGTCGCAGTAAAGTCCTCGTGTCTTTTCGAGTTCTTTGTTGGGAGGTCGTTGACTTCCTTCTCCTATGAGGCTGACACGCTCCTTCCTTCTTGCTGGTTGGTGGATGGGATATCTCCCAGACGAATTGTTTCTGCCTTGAGTCCTTACTGGAAATGCAGGTTCGTAGACGTTATTTATTAGAACTTGCGTTCTCTAACCAGTCGACAGGTGTTCCTTTTTACTGTAATCAGTGGCTTTATAAAAGTGGCCTATTTGCCCGACAACCAGAGGTCTTCATACCATTGGTAAGAAGCTGTTGTGACACCATTTGAAATGTAATAACAAAAAACAAAAACTGGACACATCTCCAGTGGAGTTATGTTCTCTTTACCCATAAGAAATATCGGTGTTTTATTCTCACAAGCGGCGACTCTCGATGTTTGCTAATGCAGAAGAGGCTGGACACGTTTTCCTCTCACTAACAATAGGGAAAGAGAATTCTGGGATGGTTCTGATTTGCTTGCATGGGGATGCAGAATAACGAATAAAAGAATAGAGCGCCATATTCCTGACAGAGATTCAATGATTAGAGATTGTCACTTTGATTACGTTATCCTCCCCTCCCATGGGCATCTGTTCCGAGCTATCATAGGTCCACATTTTGTGTTTACGGGCAATAAAGGACCACCACACATGTTTGTTGCTGTTCATAAGATTGTGAAAAGTGAATATATACATCAAATAAATTTGACACCGTTCTTCCCTGATTTAAATCCTATTTAACATATTTGGAGTGCTTTGGTGAGATATTTTCAGCGCAATCCTATTCTTCGAAGACCATTAAATGACTAATATAAATGCTTATTGGGAAATGGACATCTTTCCTCAAGAATTGTTGAATAATATCATTTGAATATGAAAAAAAAAGTGTCACGCAATTCGTTGCAATTAAGGAAGGTCTCATAACTTGCATTTTCTATTGTTTTATGTATCTTTTCATTACATTTTCACTAAACTATTTTGTCCTTTAAGTGCTACATTGCATTTCTCTAATATTAATTTCATATCTTTCGCTTTTTGGAAAATTATTGTAAATTCAGAAAGGTTGCTTAACATTTGTAAGTTTGATCAAATCATTAGTGTTTGAATCTCTCCAAATAGTTTCTGTCATTTCTAGAAGAAGAAAAAAGAAATATTTATTCATCTAAATCAATAAAATATGTGATAAAATATAGCGCATAAAAATTAAAATGCTCAACGATGAATTACAAATACTTTTAGACTCAAGAGAAGATTTCTTGAATTTTATGTATTTTCAAATGTTACATTTATATTAAGTAAAGCTCTATCTTGAGCTCCCAAAATTTTTTGTCTCATGCTGGCATTACCTTTATCCTCAAAGACTTGTGAAATATAATGTTTAGAACTTAAATAGCAACAGCTACATTTCAACTGCATATCGACTATATGAGCAATGTGTGTTTTTATTAATTAATGACGCATTCTTCTAAAAAAACACAAAAATAGAATTTACAATCGCATTGTTTTAAAGAATGTGTATCTTCTAAAGCTCTGGATAAATTTTAAGCAATTTATCTTGATAGATTTCTGACCAATTCTGAAATTATAAAAAATAACATATATATACACTGAAGTGACAAAAGTCATGGGATGACTGTTAATATCGTGTCGGTCCTCCTTTTGCCCGGCGAAGTGCAACAACTCGACGTGTCATGCAGTCCACAAGTCGTTGGAAGTCCTCTGCAGGAATATTGAGCCATGCTGTCTGTATAGACGTCCATAATTGTGAAAGTGTGGATGGTGCAGGAGTTTGGGCACGAACGGACCTTTCGAGGATGTCCCATAAATGCTCGATGGGATTCATATCGGGCGATCTAGGTGGCCAGATCATGCGCTGGAATTGTCCGGAATGTTCTTCAAACCAATCGCGAACAGTTCTGGCCCGGTGACATGGCGCATTGTCATCCATAAAAATCCCATCGTTGTGTGGGTACGTGAAGTCCATGAATGGCTGCAAGTGATCTGCAAGCAGCTGAACATAACCATTTCCAGTCAATGATCGGTTCAGTT
>JAPMOQ010024668.1:607493-645611 GCA_026543055.1 Argiope trifasciata | reverse complement strand
TCTTCAGTCATTATTAAAGGATTATCTTCAGTCATTATTAAAGGATTATCTTCAGGCATATGTCTATAATGCTTAAACGTTTTAAGTATCGAAAAAGAAATCGGTACCGAAATATTAAGTATCGAAAAGAATTGTAATTTTCCTGAAGTAATTAATAGCAGAAACAAAATCAAGCATTAAATAAATATGCAAATACTCGGTGTCCTTTTTTTTTTTTTTTTTTTTTTTTTGCAAAAATAGGGTTTTAAATGGTTTTTTGCAGCCGGACCCCTTCACAGAGAAGGCCGGCTCTGCAGGATGTTGCCGAATTCCACCGACAAATTGAGAGGAGTGATAGTAGGCATCAAGAGGATAAAGAATCGTCATACAATGTAGGGTCCCACACAACATTTAGTAGGTGAAAATTGAAAAAATATGGGGAGTTTGAGAACTGTTGGAAGCTTTAAAAAATTAATAAAATAACAAATGATGTTTCAATTTTGATTTTTTTAAGTGAAGGCACACTCTTAAAAAAAATGTTTTTCATGCAGTAACATGCCGATTTGATGATCTAGGGATTCGTAAAAAACTAAAAACACAAAAGTTGTTTAGAACCCTTATTTACAAAAATATTAATACTTGAAGAAAAATAAAAGCTTGAAAATGTAAGAAATTTTCAATTTCATATAAGCGTTTAGTGTGAAAACAACAGAAACTTTAAGATATTAAACTAAAATAGGCACCAGAAAACCTCGCTGCAGCACATCGGTGCCGATGTTTGCAGAGGGTGTTGTGAAATTAAAAAGAAAAATTCCGAACGAGGGTAGGGGAGGAAAAATGATCATAAAACATTGGATCGCAGTGAACGTTTTCAGTGCAAGTCGCAAATCGGGTGGAGTTCGAAAGCTGGATGCTTGATGCCACACAGAAAGATACACTCTTTTATGCTAGATCATATGAAACCTGCTCTACGAGAGAAAGCGTCTTCTCGCACAAAGCGCCTACTTAATCATTTGAAAACCCCTCTATCACTCTCTCTTCTGACATACAACAGAAGTTGGATATTTGGACAGGGTCATCTGTTGGGACCGTATCACCGCCCAGGCGCCTCAATGGCGCAAAGTAGTTTGTTTTCTTTCGGCACCTTGTTCCGGATTTACTGAAGAGAACACTAACGATTGTACACCAGAATATTCAATTAATGCATTGTGGGCACAAGCATATTTTAACTGTGTTCGTGAAATCTTCTTCTCGGTTACCTTGTTAATAAATCTCGCATTCATAGGATCATCCTCTTCGCCAGACTCGTTGATTTTTCGCCGTCAATCTTTGCGATTTTCACTGAAAAAACGTCACCTTCGGTTTTATGTTTTCCAGTAATACCGGAATTAACAAAATTATTGACTTTTCAGACACAAAAATTCTCTAGCTGGCGGAATCATTTGGTTCAAGTCTACTTCTTCACTAACAAATTTCTTGTAATCATACAAATAAAAACAATTTCAAAAGAGAAATGTGTTCCCTAAACTCATCTTATTTTACGAAAGTAAACTAATAATAAAAAAATTTCGAACAGGAGAAATAAAATTAAAAAATATATTAATAAGGATTACATATATGAATCATTTATCATTACATATCATAATCATGAATAATGAAGGCAATATAATGAAATAAAAAGATACAGAACGAATTTTCAAATTTATAAAGCCAAGTATACGATATTAATTGACAGTCAAAAAAGTATTTCTGCCCTGTAAATTTTAGATCTTCCAGTACATGCTTAAAAATCTTAATTATTTAAAAAACAACTAAGCACATTTTTAAGTTTTTACCTTTTGTGTTAAATTCTTTTTATTTATTTTCCATTCTACAATGCAGCTTTTAGAAATAATGAAAAATTTCTTTTGTGAGATTATGAATAACTACTCTCAGGCAGCAAGTCATCTCGCTTCTCTGCTACCTTAAAGATATGTGTCAGAAAATTCTCTCATCTTTTCTTGATTATGTGATGGTAGGGTTATTTTCCACATAACAGGAATTCATGTAAGAAATGCAATTTTGCAAGATTTAAATGTTATAAAGAAAAGAAATCAAAAGATGTATATAAATGCAATCTTTTCTTGAAAGGGTAATATATCGTTAAGATATTTATTCAACTCACGTCTCAAAAATAATTACTCTCTATTTTGATTGTCAAAAAGAAGAGACAATAAGTAAAATAATTGTAAGTGATTAGAATAGCTAAACAAGAACACATTTTTCTTTTGGCTGATGAACAAAACTCGACACATTTTGAACACATAACTCCAGAAATATATGGTATCATCAGTGATAAAATTGATGAAAGAAAGTTGCAGTGATGTGAAAAATATTAAAACTCTTGAGTGTGAAAGTACTGCACCACATACTGAACCTCTAGTGGATCAATCTGAAAATGTTTTGAGACTTTCAAGAAGCTATTTATTTGCTTTATTCAGGCAAATTACCACTTGAGAAATTTATGGTGAACCTTGATGATTAAACTTGCGGACATCTTTCAGTAGTACTATAGGAAAATGTGAAAAAAAATTGCAATAAAACAGATAATATTTTTCCAGTGGCTGATTTCAGTGAATTGGGCATAAAAAAGAAAGAGCTGTGAGGTACTAGCAGGCGAATGACCTCAATGTCTGACATAGAAAAATTATCTGTGATGCAAGCTGACTTGTAGTCACTAATCGGATTTTATATTTGTTCATTGCATCACATAATCCAATCCACAATTATAAACCCAGATGTGTTTGTCATGAAATTTTATCCTCTCTTATGATTTATTAATAAATAAATTTCAATGATTATTTATACATTACAAAAGTTAAGTGAATTTAAGGCTCCGTACTTTGAAGGAAATAAGAAATCTGACGAGTTCTATAACCCCAAAACGAAAGATTTTTATGATATGCCAAAAAAAAATCGTTTTGAATATTTTTGTAGTTGAAAAACAGGCTCAACTGCAAAGAGGGTCTTTAAAAAAATTAATTTTATGGTGGATAACAGAATCTTATTAACTGGCTATGAAACCAAAAAGAAAAGCATTCATCTCAACTAAATAAGAGCTAGAACTGATTGTTTGAATAGAAATTGCTGATAGAAAGGAGTTAAAAATACCTTCTACAGCACAAGTAGTAGAAATGTTGAAAAATAGGTTGCAGAACATTTATGTACATTTAGAATTTCAAATAGCGAGATGAATTCTTAAATCCAGATTTCTGGAAAAGAAAATACCATTCTAAGTTTGAAACGAAATATCATTCCAGATCTGCAACTACAGAAATCTAATAATCAACATGAAAAAATACTTTACATAGAATAAAGAAAAATAGCATTTTTTAATACAGAAAAGTGTATATAAACTTTTTAATACTAAAATACTTTTCAATCTTATCTAGTTTTTTTCACTTAATCAAAAATAGGGCTAGTTTCATGAAATAAAAAATAAGGTGGGTATAGTGAACACATTTCAATTTGGAAATCATTCTTTATTTATACGATTACGAGAATTTTAATAAAAATATTGACTGAATCGATGATTTTATTGCTAATCGGTATTCTTAATTTTTAAATGACACTAATACATTTTTCGCTGTTAATTTATATTTTAAACTTTAAATTTTTTGTGTGAAAAAGTGAAAATGATTTTTTATTGAGAAGGAAAAAAAAGAAAATAAATAAAAATAAAATAAAAAATTCAGGCCCTTTTCAGAAAACTGTTTTCAATTGACTTTGATATATATATATGTATAATAATTGTGGTGAACATGAGCACCGATTAGCATCATCAAATAAAAAAAGAATAGTTTTAGAAAATGCCGCGCAGACGATGAATTGCGGCCGTATCTCATAATGACCAAAAACAAAACAAAACAAAAAACGGACGAATTCACAAATCGTGATGTGAAAACATACTGGCACAAGCAACATGCCATACTCGGGCCTCCTCTGTTACGGATACAGACAATTATAATTCTCCCTACATCAAGCAATTTTCTTTGCCTTCCCAATACATAACCGGATAGATGGATATCTCGAAGAGCAAAGGCGAGAGGAGTAGTCAAGATAGAAGCGAAGGGAAAAGATATGTATGTATAAAAACTTGCCAGCCCGCAGGGGGCTCTTAAGATGATTTCTTATGTACACAGTTCGTAAAAGGGGGGGAGGGGGGCTTAATGATATCTCGTTTATGAGTAGACGAAACTCCCTTTCGAAGCATCAAACAAAGCTTTAAAGAGTACTTGTGAGTCATGACTTCGCTGACAGAATTATCTGAGTGTTCATTTTTCTCCCTTTCGTTTATTGCAGTAGATAAAGAGAGACAATAACACACAACAAATGGATCTACTTCTGAAACAATAAACTTAAGGGACAGCTCTTTCCAGTTTTAATGTTGTTTCTTGAAATGCCTTACCATAAAGAATGGCATTTAAGCAAGATGAATGCATGGATTTGTAATGATAGTCTCAAATTGTTTCGGAAGACAGTCCCTTCGAGACCTTTTGTTTTAAAACGGGAGATGTTTAAAAATTCGTTACTTTTATTTAATAAGAATGTTAAGGAAATCAAAATACTAGCCAGGTGCAAACAAGTATATATTAAACATATACTAATTGAAAGCTAACAAACAAGCCAGTAAGTATATATTAAGAAACTAAAGTCATTATATCTGTATTAAATAAAATTTAAGCAAAAATTTCATTAAAACATTGTTTTTGTTTATTTAAATTTAACAAAATTCAAATGAGCTGAAGTGTAATATGTAGTAAAATTTTAAAAATAAATAGCATAAATTAAGGGAAATCTCATTCCAAGGAATAATTTTTGAACGGCAATGATTTGTTACTCTGAGCTCAATTTATTTTCATAGTAATGCATGTAAATGCTAGAGTTCATCCTGTAGTTCGAAATATTGTAACATGATAACGTATTAAGATTTATCTATTTTTCCTGTCATCGTTATATTTTGTGGAGAGCAATTTTTACATTGCACAATTTATAAAAGGAATGCCAGATTAAAAACGTTACTATGCGAAAATAAATTCCAATCTGAAGATAATACCGATAGGAAGATTTTGACATGTTAACTTTGGCGAAAGAACGCTCATGAAAGATTTGATGAAAAATTTAAAATACTTTGAATTTCATTATAACAATAAACAATATTTTTACAAATTTTATTTGATATTAATATTGGAAAATTTACTCAAACTAAAAAAAAAGCTTGCAAAGAAATGAAACTGGCATTATAAAAAATTAATTTTTAATCTATTAAATGGTTTAAAAAATTTATAAGGAAATATGACCTGAAGTGATTGAGGAAAAAGTTGAAATTTCAGTAGAATTTTAAATAATTTAAAATCTAATAAAAATTCCGAAACACCCTTTCTCACTTAGATGCTACTATCCAAAAATAACAGCGTACTAAATTTAGTATCTCGAGTTTTAAAATAGTGAATTTAGTGAGTAATGATTTTTGGATCACTCAATTTATAAAAAGTATGAAAGTCTAGTAACATCATGTCAAAAATTGACAAATGATGACTATTAAGATGAAGAATTTTGTCTATTTTTTTAATAGGTTTCAGAAAATTTTTTATGCAATGAAAACGTTAAAAACAAAATATATCAAATATATATTAATAAAACTTAACAAAGCTCATTAATTAAAACTCATTGGCTCATTAAATAAAAATATATTGCAAGAAAATACTTTATACCAGAACTTTTTAAACCTATTTCAAAAGCAAACACATTTCGGCTGTGCATTCATTCTAAAATACAATCCCCAAGAGAACAATTATCTCTATTTTAAACCAAGTTGGAAAACCAAATAGGAAAAATAACGGCTAAGTGACTTTCTGAATTATTTTAATTAGGAATATTAAAAAAGAATTATTGAACCCCTTGCTACTAGTCCGCTAGCGTTGTCAATTAGAATGTGTGAAATTAGCTTGGGCTCGATAAATTTCTTTCCATGAAAATTCATAGACTGCCAGGTTTTTGTTATGGTGATCGATTTTGTTTCGATAGCAAGTCTTTTAAGACAATTCATTTCATAGTTTAAGGTAACTGCATGCATAGTTTAAGGTAACTGCATGCATAGTTTAAGGTAACTGCATGCATAGTTTAAGGTAACAGAATGAATTTGCCTCTTTTCATGTGGTTCAGAGTCTAAAACTACTTGAACCGGGAGAAAATACTTTAAGCCAGTAAAAATCTAAAATTTTCATATTAAATTAAGAAGGAAGAAAATTTGATTTAGAATAGGGCTGTGGAATGGCATTCTAAGCAATTTATATTATTTTAATATTAAACCGAAGAAGCACGCTTTTAATCAAATTAATAAATCTGTGATGAAAATCAAAAAGAGGGCCTTTCTTACTTTGCTATTTTTACCTAAATATTAAACTGCATTGATTTTAGAAAAATGCATCTTTTTTTTTAAACCGAAGTAGACTTATTAAATGGAGAAAAAAAATTTCAAAACCTATCTCATTTTTTTCATTTATGTTAAATAAATTATATTTTCATTTCTTCACACATAAAATTCTGTTCTTAAATTAGGAATTGGGTCAAAGTCCAGTCATGATAAAGTTCACAACTTTATTGTAGGATTCTATAAAATCTCTAAGCCATATTTCTTAAGCAGATGTAACTTCAAAAAGCGTCATTAAATTTTTCTGAAAAACAGTTTCACATCTAATTTCTTTTCACTAACGATAGATATGTTGACCTCATTTTTCAAATGAAAGTATGAAAACATAATTTTTTTCGCTAGCAATCACAGGTAGAAAAAGTTATCTAATTATTTTTATTAATCTAATTATTCTTATTGCAGAATCTAATTATTTTTATTGCACTTATTTTGAATATAGATTTTAGAGACTTTAATCACTGATAATTTAACATCAAAACATAGTTCAAATCAATAATAAAGTGCATGAATTTGATTTTAAAGCGTTTGGTGATGCAAAAATGATTTTTATGTCCTATCTGCAAGAATCCACAACTCAATGGGTAAAGATAAGGTTTTTGAAAGGAAATAAATTTTTGACAAGTAGAATTTCTGCCATAAGCAATTATTGGAAGATTTTTAGACTCAGAGAGATCTTGTACCAAATGTTAAAGCAGGACTGAAAATGTGTTTTATTGCAAAATACCTCCAATCGTAGTGATGTTTTGCTTCAAAATCCGATTATAAAGATTTTTCAACTCTCTCTCTCCTCAACGTTAATACTCATATTGTGCTTCGAATTTACTTAGAACACCCTTTTTTACTATCAGGAAAATTTTATAAAAAATACCTCTTTTAGTTAATTACTGTAGTAGGCAATTTAATAGATATAAAAAAAACTAAATAGGATGCTAAAGATAAATTAAAGGTTTTAATTGTCTGAAATCTGAAAAATATCTAAATCAGGAAAATATATAAAAAGAAAAAGGTCCAGTTTGAATGATAAAGATCTTGGTAACAGTGCTAAATTGAAACGGAGTCGTGGTTTGATGAGTAGAACGTACACCCAGCGTCCAGAAATTACGGAAGTTATGTGAGAGTTCAGCTTTTTCCCAACCCATTTTAGTAAGAAGATTAGTTCTTTCTCTTCATAAAACTGGACATAAATAATTTCGGGAAAGCATGGAAGAGGTGACAAAAAAAGACCTGTCCGCAACAAAGGAAACAACATTTTAATGAAATATTATATTTAAGTCTCTGATTTTTTTGTACCTTACATAAATTAGATATACGCTTTTGTTATTTATAAACATTCGTCTCAAACTGCACATGTAATGATTTAAATTTATATTCATTTCATATGGTTATGATCAGATACGTATGTCATCAAGCGCCTATTTTGTTGCCATTTTATGTATTCAGTGGCATTTAGTATAAGATATTACTTATGATAATACGCATCACTTCATTCCTTGAAAAAAAGATTTGGAACTTTTAATCTTTTTTTGTGTAATGGAAAACGCTTTTTTTTCACAATTTTGTTAACATAAAATATTTTGAAATCTCACCGAAAGCTTCATATAAATAGCATCTTTATAAAGGAAGGTTAAGTAATTTTAAAGATACCTCGATATATTTTTTAATTCTTCTGTGTCAAAATGTGATGCTTTTTTTGGGTTGGCACAATGCTAGAAAAAATACATACAGACTTTTTTGGGACCAGTCTTATAGACAAGTTCATTGGCCCTCATAAAATGTCCGGGAGAAATAAAGCCTTCTTTTTATCACAGTATCCCTTAGATTCTCATTGGTCAAATAACTCTAATTGTTACAACGGTTCAAATCAGAAATAAGAGACGGTATATTTTTAAATCGAATCTGTTGTGAGTTGAAAAATGCCAGAATTTGTACAGCTAAAACTATACTTGTTTTGAAAGAGGTGAGCATACTTTTTATTATTTAATTAAATTACATATTGTTGTATTTATAATTTACTAACAAAAACATAATTTTTTAACTATTTCTAAGTACAAATATAAATTGTTAATAACTATTCACGAGGAAACAAAACAGAGTATTTATTCTATTTGAAGGTCGCTTACTTAGTGAGAGTAAATAGAAATTCAGTCCGATTTCGATGCCATTTTTTCATATTTATGTCAAGATAACTTCATGTCTATAACAACAATTTTAGCTGTCAGATGAAATAGGAATTTGTTCTTTTCCACTCAATCATTAAAAAAACGACTGAGATTTAGGAATAAGTCTGCGAAATATTTATTCATTAATCATGAAATTTGATACACTTCAATTTTTACTTTTTCTAGTAAATTAAATTCCAGAGAATTTTTTTAAAAGATTAATTTAGAAAAATGAGTTATTAGTTCAGTAATCAGAGCATTTGAGATTGCTAATATGCCAATAAGGATCCTAAACTGACTCGAAAAGTTATGCTTTTCAATTTCATTATTTGAAATTTTGCAAAAAAAAATTTTTGATCAACTCGTTTGATGCTTAATATAAGAAGGAATCGTTCTGATCCAATACATTCAAATGAATGTTTGTTTGTTCGTACCTTATGCACTCATCCTATTGTGATAAAACTTTGACAACTGATGACTGGCACTTACGAGATGGTTAAAGGCAAATATTTTTGGTTCTATTGATTGCATCTATTAACCAAGGATTCACCTCTAAATGAAGTGCCTAGGAGACACAACAGATTCCGTAACGATGATCAACTTAAGCTAGAGGTTAATATTTCGTGTTGATTGTATGAAAATGCTATGTAAGTTAATTTCTGTGGTAACAGCTTTATTAGAGAGTATGCGAGAAAGTTTTGGGCTAACCAATCCAACAAGTTTGAAATTTTAGCTTAAAATTTAATAAAATTTTAAAGTTTTTCGCAGTCACTTCTGGAAATATCGGAGTGCAAAAAATTTTACGTCATCTTCATTTTCAAAAAATTATCAATACAACTGTATCAACGATTTTACGGCATAATCCAACGATTTTACTTTTCTGTGTTCAATCAATTTTAAAAGACAATATTTTAATCACATTTTGTTACATTAATCTTGAGATTTCTGAGCGAATATTATACGAATCACGAAAGACACAAAAAATAGTTTCTTCCCTTAGAATTCTGAAATAACATTAAGCATTACAATTTTAAAAGAATACATAAATATAATTTATAAAAATGAACATTTGTTTGTTCGTATTTTATGCACTACTTTACCGTTCGCCCGATTGTGATAAAAAAATCACCAAAATATTGATTGCACTTGCGCGAAGGTTATAGGCATAGTACAATTCTTGCTTTCAGACTTTATCTCGCACTTTCAAAATAAATTGATTATAATCGGCTCCGAATAATGCTCATATTCAAGGGCAAATAGTAGTTTTTCTATTTCTTCAGTGAATGTGACGTAACTTAGCCAAAAATGGTTTTTGTGCCATAAAAATCAACTCAACTCTATTCTATTTCTTCAATGAATCGTCAAACGATATTTTGGTTATACATCGCATCTTTGGAGACATGTGCGAAAACTCACATTGAAAACCAATATGTGCGTACATCTGCAGTTTGATGCGTCAGCAGACACATTTTCAAAACAGCTATTGAACCTTGGTGAAGGAGAAGTACCAGTTGTTGCTACCACAAAATATATTTCATTTCTATTGAACTTTTGTGCTATCCATTGAATAACTCATTCAGAAAGTTTTCCCGCAATTTTTTACCAATTATAAAAATCATAAATGGCTTTGCGAACATGCTATTTTGATGCCAAAAAACAACAACAAGAATGGAATCAATCGTGCAATTGAAGAACAAATTATCCGCGATTATGTTACCTACAAATTGATCGGCAGCATCCCGAAATGCGGAAGAAGCTGTGAATTATCAAAAAAAGTTTTTTTTAATTCATTGGATCTTCCTGGTGTGCCACCGCACAAATTGTCACTAAGTGGGAGAATCAATTATTCTCTGATGGAATATTAATTCACACTAATTCCGCAATGAAACAAGACTCGCTGTAAAGAAACTGATGCCGACTGTCATTGAGGCAACTATTCTTAAAGGAAAATCAAATTTAAAAGAGGTTTTCATTCCACGCCTTTTCCATTATTCCCGCTGACATGCTTTTTGATTTCAGATAACTGCAGTTCCCCATACGATTTGCATTCTCGATGCCCATCAGGAAGGCACAAGGTCAGTCTCTTCAAGTGTGCGGGATAGAAGCTAGAAAATGCATCTGTTTCACATGTTCACGAGTCGGACAACCAAGAAATTTATTTGATTTTGCCGTGAAACAAAAAAATATTGTCTACTTTAAAGCACTTAAATAATAAAGTAAAAAAAGAATAAATATTATTAAGATTTCTCCTTTCTATATCATTCGATTTCAATGAATGTATTCATTGTCGACAAGAAAATAAATATCATTCTTAATTCAACATGACAGATGTCAAATTCCAAGCGAAATTTCCAAAATTATTTCTTCTGTGGCAGCAACGTGCCTGGTATAAGCTAATATTTAATAAAATTAACGCAATTGCTTTTAATTATTTTATATGACTTCATTTTCTATATTATGTTTAACAGAGAAAACACAATTTAAGTGTTTAATTTTTAAGATCTATTAATGATTGATTGTTAAAGTTACAACTTAAAGAATTGTAAAACATTAAAAACATTTTATATCATTTATGCTCGTATTAATTAAATGATTCAGAATTTTTGTTTTCTAATAACATAATAAAATTCCGCTTTTGGGAGGGCAGGTTTTTTTTAATTTTTTGAGAGGGGTTGTAATTCAATATATATATTAATAAAAAATAAACATATAATTTCAGGTTAAAATATAAAAAAGATACCCAGCGAAAATACCCCTCAGAAATATTTCGTTCATTCAAATATACGAGTTAAAAACGAAAACAAATTCGAATAAAGATTTAAATATTAACTAGATAGAATCTTACTACGATAATTACACTGATGGAAAAAAATCCAAACAATAGGAAGGAGCTGTGCTAGATAAACGAAATTTGGTAGGCGTGTTTATACATCTGAAAGATGACGTCGATTCAAATTTCGAGCTACGCGCGTAAGTGTGGCGCTAGGAGCGACACTATGAACATGCAAATGAGGTTTGCCTTAAATAAGCGCTGTAAGGTTCGTGATCGTTATTTACAGTTGAGATTTGACGTAGTGGGTTAATGTTAGTCAAGGATGCCTCTGAGAAGATGAAGAAGCCATTATCAACAGCTCACTGAGTTTGAACGAGGTCGTGTTGTAGGCCTACGAGAAGATGGGTTTTCTTTCCGCGATATTGCTGAAAGACTTGGCAGGAATGTATCCACTGTGCATGAGTATTGGCAGCAGTGGTCAAGGGGAGGTACTGCCTCAAGAAGACCAGGTTCCGGGCGGCCACGTGGTGCTACTGAGAGGGAAGACCGTCGTATTCGGCGTATGGCTATGGCTAATCGTACTGCTTCTGCAGCTGAAATTCGAGCTGAAGTTGGCACCACAGTGACACAAAGAACTGTTACAAATCGGTTACTTCAAGGACAGCACCGAGCCAGACGCCCTGTACAGTGCATTCCATTGACTCCAAACCACTGCCGTTTGCGACGTGAGTGGTGTCAAGCTACAGCTCATTGGAGGACGGAGTGGAGATCTGTTGTGTTTTCTGATGAAAGCCGGTTCTGCCTTGGTCACAGTGATATCCGTTTGTTGGTTAGGAGACCAGGTGAACGCCTGCTAGTGACCTGTCTGTGGCCTAGACACACAGGGCCTACTCTTGGAGTTATGGTTTGGGGAGCAATTTCGTATGACAGCAGGAGCACTCTCGTGGTTATCCCACGCACCCTGACTGCAAATTTGTACGTCAGTCTAGTGATGCAACCTAATGTGCTGCCATTCATGAACAGCATTCAAGGGGGTGTTTTCCAACAGAATAACGCTCGCTCTCATACCGCTGTTGTAACCCAACATGCTCTACAGAGTGTCGAAATGTTGCCTTGGCCTGCTAGATCACCAGATCTTTCTCCAATCAAGCACGTATGGGACATCATTGGACGACAACTCCAGCGTCATCCACAACCAGCATTAACCGTCCCTGCATTGACCGCCCAAGTGCAACAGGCATGGGACTCCATCCCACAAATTGATATCCGACACCTGTACGACACAATGCATGCACGTTTGCATGCTTGCATTCAAAATTCTGGCGGTTACACCGGTTACTAATGTACCAACATTTCACATTTGAAATGGCTCTTCTCGCCAATGGCTCTACCTGTGATCTTGAAACTTTAATCAATTAAATATGTTACCTAGACAAATGTATTCCTAAAATTTCATTATTGTACAATAATTTTTTCTTGGTGTTGCGATTTTTTTTCCCATCAGTGTATATAAAAACAGGAACATATTTCTCTGATTCTGAAAGAGGCAGATTTGGTAACGAAAATTTTGTGGTAGCTACTACTATATTTTTATTGAAAAAAAAAAACAACCCAATAGCCGATTGTAATTGGTATTCAAAATATGAATTATAAGAAAGAAGATTTAAGGCCCGTGTGACTTTGCCTTTCTGAACTTACCCTTCATAATTTGAAATTTCATTTTTGAAGGGGTGATAGTAAAAAATTATGTTGCCTCAGCATAGAAAGTTGTGCGTGAAAGATTCCTTTGACGCAGAAATTTGATATTTATAAGTGAAAGCTGACATACGGAAATAAAGAAATTTTCAAACCTTTTTAAAGAATGTGAAAACTTTTAATGATTTTAACAAGTTTTAAAATATGCTTTTATAATATATAATTTCAAAAGCAGTAATTATATATCATTTAATGCTTTTATGCTTGTTTACTTACACACACACACACACACACACACACACATATATATATATATATATATATAAGTAAACAACCATAAAAGCATTAAAGATTTAAACTAATTTTGTGAGTCTTCAAAAATTAAACTAAAATTAATTATGTCGGAAAATAAATTAAAATTTTAATTCGGAATTAAACAATAAAAAGTAAACAAAAATAAAAGCTAAATGAAATAAACCCTATTTGTGAAACAAATCTAAATTAATATAATTTAGGAAACGACCCTTGAAATTATATATATATATAACTGTCTTAAACAGCTGCCCTTGCAATTCTTCAAGATTCAACTTCCCGAGAACGGAAAACCCACTTTTCCCGAAATTGTTTTTCCATCCTCCTTTTGCTTCTTATTCTCAGAGGCGAAGTCCTGACACATTTTTCTACAATGATCTTAGCTCGAACTTGCTAAAATATAATATTACTGAAAACCTCTTTGAAATTCATGTATTTATGTCTGGATATGAGGTGTTTCGAGTAACCGTTTATCTCAATATTTTAAATTAGATATATACTTCCAAATGTAGTTTTATCAAATACTATATTTAAATCTGCAAAAATATTTTGGCTTTTGGTGAGAAGGATAAATAGAAATAAAAAAAAAACTGAAGTCTAATACAGCCCCCATAGAAAAATTGTCGATTTCTTACATTAATCTAGAAGGATACAAAGCTTCATGCTTCTGTTTGTAAAATTTACCGAGAATATTAAAAGGTAAATTTATTGATTTAAATCATATTTCCTTGCTTCTGACAGATGTTTGAGAGAGATTTCCGTCGTAATTTTCAAGAATAATATATACATCGGGAAACATTATTCCAAAAGCAGAATCAAAAAATAATAACATATTGATTAATTTTCATTAAATTTTAGAAATAACCAAACAATGCATTAATTAAAGCGCTTAAAAACTTGTTCAAAATGAATACTTTCGTCACTTGTTACAATCGGCAAAGTTGTATTCTTCCAACAATATTTGCGCACATGCAATCAAGTGTATTATATGTGGCGTAATGACCATCTTTTTGAAATCGTTGAGAATGATCAGCTGGTACAAAGGTCCGCCAAAGCCAATACATCCTTGGTTCAGACATAATACAAATCAAAATTAATTAAATATATCTGGCATGATTTAGCAAACGTTTATCCAAAATCTAACCAACCAAAGAATTTCTGAAAATGCCACCTATTTATAGAAACACTGATGATGCATCAGTTGCATGAAAGATGTTTACCGTTCTGAAAGCGATAGTTTTGAATATTAAGGTTTCTATCTAGAATGAAGGAAAATTCGTCTCTTCAAATAACATTTCTCTTAAAATAAGGTTTTATTTTACCTAAGGTATCAGCTAGATTATCAACCTAATTATCAACTGCAAGACATCTGTCATGCAATAGTTCATGTAGCTGTTACAGCAGCCCATGAACTCCACGAATACTGTATGGATGCCTGTTATTATGATAAAATATTCTCTACGTTGTTGGTTTTGGAATAAGAATTCTGAACTGACTCGTCGTACAGTAGCTAGAGGGTACTTGAAAAAATAAGCCAAGATATCGATTCCTGCATCACATTTATAACGCCTTGTTCTCCCTGATTCTCTTCGGAAAAATAAGAATCCTTAATTTGTAATTGTCAAACCATTCTGTAAGCCCGTTTCATAAAAGGATATCATGAATGCGGAAAATGGCGTTTGTATTCTAGAATTTACTATTACATGTAACATAAATCGTTAGGGTGTTCAAACCTGTTAACATAAACCGTTAGCATGTGTTTTTTATTATTAAAATATGTCATACTATCAGACAGTATATAAGAGCACAAAATTTCACCTTCCTGATTAATTCTTATTTTCTAAAAAATTCTAAATGTTTAGTTTCTCAAGTTTAATTTTATAAAGAATTTGTGTTGCAGTTGTCTATCAATTAGAAAGAAAAACATTTTACGTGATTAGGAAATTTCTTTTAAATCATGATGATTAGAAGATATACTACTGAACAAATATTTAAATATGACAGTTTTTATGTTTCTAATAAATTTGGATTTGTAAAATAAATGATTTTATCTTATTCTGAGATTAATCTCTCTAAATTTAAAAATAAGCATATCTCAGTAAATGTTGTAGACAGAGATGTCAACTTTTATGTGCGCAAAGAGGAATGAATATAAGATAGCCTTCTTAGTATCTAACACTCCTATACTATGAGGAAAGTATGAAAATTTAATATTTTTAACTTTTCACTATAAATTGCCACAGAAGCCAATGTGTTTTCATACAATTGCCCACCTTATTTAATGAAATTTCGCAATTAGAAATACATATCTTTGAGCAATATTTGTAGAAATAAAATCTTTTTCCAGCTTTTTTGGGACATTCTTTATATTAATTCTAATTGAAAACAAATTATATATATCTTTAAAAGTATTTAAATATTAGAAAGGACAAAAGACTAACCACACATCAGAGTACTTTTTAGGGGATTTTTTTAATGGATAGGACTGCGCTAATTTCATTTCAATCATTTTTGCAAAGCCAAGTTCAATGAGCTTTGCAAATTTTTCGTTTTTACATGTTATTTATGAAATAGTAGAAAATATATTTTGCTTAAGAATTCTTATTAAGTAAAAAGTTTTAAGATTATTTTGCAGAATCAACTTTTCTTCTAAATGTAAACGATTCAAATCGATTTTGGAGAAATTTTTTTATTAATCCTCTTATCCTTTTGCTATGTCGAAATCTATGAGGAATGATTGATAATTAATATTATAAAATATGTAAGCAATACCGTTAATTATAAACTGAAATTGAAAAAGCATAGTTTTAAAACAATTGCACGGGGAAGAATGTAGATAAATAACATGCAAAAAAAATTTATTTATTTATATTTTTTAGCTGTTCCAAGTCCATAGGATACATTTTCATCACGGTGCTTCAGGTTGAGACCATACCAGTTTCTTCTTTGTCATAGCTGAATGACTAAATCTTCACTGTTATGTATGGAATCCTAAACAATATGCTCCACGATTCTCCACGGCTTATTGTAAACTACTGTATCCTTATTAATTCTAAATTTTTCGCCTTTTGTGAACTATGCATAACTTTCAGCGATAGATAATACTAAAGCTATTAAGGTAGCATTAATTCAGTTGAAAAATATAGCGAAAGGCAAGTAAAATTTTTCCACAATTCATTCGAGAATGTGGCTGCTAAAAATGGTAGCGGCTGTTGTGTCCCAAAATGTTAGATATAGAAAAGCTAAACTAAAGACAAACATTGACTTTCCATTATAAACGATTGGGAAAGTGTTGAATAAGAGACTTAAAGTTTCTAACAATTTTAAGGGACAATTTATAAAATCCTTCCTTTTTTTTTTCTTTTTATAAAATCCTTTCATAAGCCTGTAAGAAAATTAAGAATTATTAAATTGTTAAAAAGTTATTAAACTGACAGAATTATTAAATTGACAAAATGAAATATTTTACGAATAACTGTTAATTTAAAAAACTTTACATTCAGTTACCGAGAAACTATTCTGTTGTAAACATGTAAACAGTATTTGTTTTTAACTTTTTACACCAGATACAAAACATCCTGACATCATCAGTAACTACAGATGCTTAGGCCAGTTAAATAAAATCAAACTTTAAAAAAAACAGCACACATTCTCGTTTCAGTTATTTTAAGTTACATTTACACAGCAAACATAGTCGTTTTCTCCCCTAAATATCAATATCCACAAATCAAGACTAATCAATTCAGAGTGTTTATTAACTAAAAAAGCGTATTAAAAAGTACTTATTATTACAGTACCTTTCAATTGAAATAACATTTAAATTATCGAAATAGCATTCTTGGTACTGTGCATAAATATTTATTTTGTTATATAAAAATTATGAATGTTCTCAATTTGCAGATGAGCGTTATCCTTCAAATGAAAATATTTTATTATATACAGTAGTTACGTAAACACTTGCAAAAAGTAAATTGTAATTGTAATTGTATGTAAGTAAATTGTAAGACAAATTTACCATTGTACAAAATTCCCATTTCAAACGAACTGTTCAAGCGTTTGAGAAAAACATGATTATGTATGCTAAATGTTGACGATATTTTTTTCCTCGCTCATTATTGTTTAAACTTTAATTCTCAAAATATATTATCTTTTATTTTATCTCAGGAAACTTTTATCCATTGTTTATGATTATTTAAGCGAATAGTTCTATCTTACAAAGAATGTAATAAGAAAACTTATGAAATTTTCATTAAAATTCATTTCATTAAAGTTTTATTACAAACATTGCTTTCAAAGCATAAAAATATCTAAAATTAAATAACAAATATCTACAGATGATAGATCTATTTTTTCTAGATATCGAAAATAAATATAGGATGGTGTCAAACCAAATAAATGTTGGAAATAAAACAACATTTAAATTATTTTAAACAACCTCTCATTATCAAGTTTTCATAATTTTGGACAAGTCACAATAATTCATTCTTTTCCGATTTTTTGAACGCCATAATGTACTTTTGTTCAATACTTTTTATTTATTTCTTTATTTAATAACTTTGGCTTTAATTATTGATATTATTCACTTTAATTATTTATTTTCATATTTTATTGATGATAGTATTATATCAAATCTTCATAAAATGTAAGAAATTATGCTAGCAATTTTTACTTCATATAATATGATGATCATCTCGTGGGATTTCGTTTTTGAGAGAAAAAGAATTAAATTAATAGGAAAAATAGTAAAAACTTTAAGATATTTTTTTCCACATTCATGCAAACACCAAGCTAAGAAAAATGTCAAGAAATATTAAAGGAGTTTTATAATAATAATATCACTAGATGCTCCATTTTAGCAATGAATTTTATTACAAGATAATTCTGTGAATTACTGTTCCACTACTGGTATTTAAAAATGCCAGCCATAGCTGGGTATTAAATTTTGTAACACAAGCCTTTTGCTTACCTTCGAATTAATCAGATAGATGTATATTTTCTCGAAATATCCTCTTTACAATAACATACGTAAATTTAATACAATTTAATACTAAGCAAAATTTTTTTTATATAATTTTCATTGAATTTCGTGCTTTGCTTCATATTAAAATGAAGGTTATTTATGAAATGCTTCATTCGATTGAATTCTGGCGCAACAAAAAGAAAATGTTCTAAAAATTATTGAATTTATTAAAAACAAACATGTTTTATGACAGTTGAATCAATATTTCTATCCGTCAACTATAGTAAGTTGCCATCAAAATTAACAGAGTTAAATATTAAAGGATTGATTCCTCAGTTTGAATATTAAAAGGATTTTTGTACATTTACCTCCTATTATCAATACAAAAACTATAAAATGATCGGCAGACACCTAACAATCTGTATTTTTTCTTGAAATTTCTGAAAAATATTTATTTGGAAAGATTATTTATTTACGTATAAAAGAGATTAAAATTATTCTAAGGATTTAATTATGGAGGAAATGTCAGCTTTTTTTTTTCAGTATAACAGTACTTATTTGAAAGATATTTATTTATGCAGGTTAGATTTTCTGATAGATTTTTAATGAATAAGGGCTTCCTTTCTAATTCTTGAAAGGAAACGACGAAGTTCCCGAAGGCAATCAGTAAAGAAATACAGAATTTTTTTACGGTTTTTTACCTATTTAGTTCGAATGGGTTCACTATCGAATTGAACGAATCTTTACGAAATTATCTATGGATCAAGAGAGATGGGATCAAATCGTGGCTAAATATAGCGAGTCAAAAAATTCGATTCTTTTACTTTTATGAACCATTTCACAGAATTAAATGCAAGTAATTTTATAAAATGATAATTTTAATCTGTTCACTGCCAGATAATTAAGTAAATAATTTCAGCTAAATATACAATTTATTTATAATTTTACAAAGAGCAACAATGAGGCTGAAATAACTTCTAGAAATTCGTGTGGTGTAAAATGAAGAAAACGTTAACTTCTTAATAATGAAATATTTTCTTTTCGCATAAGATGAATTCATAGATTTGAACTACTTTATAATAAAATCCAAGTTGCAATGTCTTAAATGCCCAATTTATTAAAGAAATATATAATTGCAATAAAATATATACAACTGACCAATTTAAAAAAAGAAATCTGCAAAGATTTATTTGTTAGCGATAAGAGTTGTGGATTGTTGTATGCCAAAAATAACTCGTAGGGCTTGGAATTATTTGCATTTTCATCAATGGAAAATTAGCGATAGCTTAGTTTCATTAGAATTAACGAAACACTAATCAGTCCAAAGATTACGAAAAAAATTTAATAGTGGTTTATTTGATAGGCATTTACTGATTTTGTCTATTTCAGTTTATAAACAAACTTTCTGAATAAAACACTTGGAATTGTCACTTTCCTTCCTATGCCTTAGTATATCCGATAAATTTTGTCATACGAGAAAAATTAAACAGCTCTACTTTTATAAGTTACTTATATGTATTCAAAGAAAATAACTAAAACAAATCGGTTATTGCTGAAATCAAGAAACTGATAAAATTTGATTAAACTTACCTTTGAGAATAAGAACTCAACATCACCTCTTATCTGACTTGACATGTGAATTGGTAAGTAATATAGCATTTGAAATGATTGCTACATTACATATCAAAGTGAGACAAAAAATCGAATTCAATAAAAAGAAAATAGATCAATCATTAAATTTAATCTCTATGGCACTTTACTTAATTTCATTAATTGTAGTTACTTAATTCAATTGACTATGGCTCTAAAATTATCTTAGCAATGAGACATTTAATGTAGATTATGAAAAGCTATTAATTAACAAAAAGAAATGATAATGAGATAAATCTAAAACTTTTGACGCACACAAAAAAAATCATTTCATTTTTAAGTCGGTTATCATTTTGATTATACATGACTTTTAGAATTATTTGCTAAAACTTCTTAATTTATTAAAATATCCAATATTTCCTTTATATTGTTTTTCTATAAATTATTCTGCCAGTATTGATTATAAAACTCAAGTGACATTATTTCATAAATTTAACTGTTAAACATATTTACTCTTCTTTCTCATTCTAAAATAATTTTTACATATTTTTTTTGCTTCGAAGATTAAATAACTCACGCAATAATGAAAGAAACAATTAGAAATTAAAAATATAGCTATATTATATTTAAAACAAACAAAATACATATAAAAATATATTTTACACTTTGTACACATTTCTTAAAAATTTTGTTGAAGTACCATCGAATTAAAAACATTTTTACACTCTATATACATTAAGTATTCAATAGCAAAAAAGTACTTATCTTTCCAGTATCAAACATTTTAAATATTAAATCTTATATGCCACCAGTATGGATTATAAATTATTTCTGAATTCAAATGATATGAAGTCACTTTACTTACACTAAAATGCATAGGTAATGCTCGCAGTAACACATATTGAACCGAGTCTCGAAAATGAATAAAATAATAGTCAGGAATAAAATTTAAGTCATAGCAATGAAAGATGAAAATCGGTTCGCATGAGAAACTTCATCACAATAATATCTTTTTAAACAATAGTCATTTTTTGTCTAAGTCCATTTAGAAGCAATACTTGATTCTGAGGGCTATAAATTGGAACATTTCTATGTTGAGGACAAAGTTTACTAGATAGATTTAAATTAACACGTTTAAACTGAGGGGTTTTCGATGTATGCAGCCAAACACCGGTAGTTATGCCAACAACAAGTGACATAAAAATTTTGAGTGTAAAGATCTCAACATTGGGACGGATGGTGGAATTGACTGATAACCATGCTTCTCGAGTAGTGAATTCATAAATATTTGCACCAAGTACACAAATGGACGGGATGGTATACAAAATAGCAAATATGCCAATCCTGAACATCAGAACTTCCCGCTTATCATCTCTGTTTACAATTTTAGATAGATATTTTTTATTCCTGAATATCGTAATCACACCAGCTAATAAAAATACCACACCAACAGCAAAATAAGTGATAGATGGTATGATTACAAATCGGACCATGGCTTGAAGATCTTGGTTTCCAACATAGCAAATACCTGTTAGTTCATCAGTATCAACTGCTTGTATCACTAAAATAGCAATAGTTTTAATTGCTGGGAGAAGCCAAGCTGCAACATGAAAATAAGTACCAAAACGTTCTAGATATTCAGAATTCCATCCGAGTCCAGCAGACAGGAACCAATTCAAGGTGAGAATAACCCACCAGATGAAACTAGACATTCCAAAAAAATACAGTAACGTAAAGATGACAGTACAGTTGATATTATCCAAGCCACCTTGAACAAGTAAAGGCTCGCCGTAAGGGGAATTCCAGTGACATGAGATTTCCTCTCGTCCTCCAACAAGACGAATGAAAAACGCAATGCTGTAAACAAAGTAACACCAACTTAATACTATAATAATCTTTTCTGGATACCGAACATTTTCTCCTTTAGAGAAGGATTTGATTATGGTAAAGAGAGTTGATAGAAAACACAAACAAGACCACACAGCGATCCACACCTGAGCAAATTCTTTGTTTTCTTTGGAATACAGAATATCAGCACGACAGGCAGCTGCACAACGATCGGTATTATTTATGTAGTAATATCGATCCGAAAATCGTAAATGCTTGCACATGTTTCTGCTGATTGTACGTGTTGATGATACTGGGTGTTGATATCTAGGGCGGCTAATGGAATTTCCTGAGCCGCGATAAATTCCAGGACGTGAGGGCCGTCGGTCTCTAAATGAAATGTGCTTTTGCTCCTCCTGTTGGGGACCTTCCATGCACATGTGTTTTTCATTGTTAACTGGGGGGAATTGACTACAGTTTAAGGCAGGTGGCCATTTGAATCCAAATTCTAGAAGCACTGGCTCACATAACCCTTGCACAGAATCGCAGAGAGATCTACAAGGTCCAATTGGTTGAGGCACTTTTTCAGTACACATAGGTGCATATACTGAACACAAAAAGAATCGAAGCCTTGAAGAACATCCATATTGAATTAAAGGAGTGAAAGTTTGTAATTGTAGATCAGCATCTCGTTGAATGTCATGTCCAACGAAATTGGGCATCCCTGTCACATTGTATCCAATATTACTGCATATTTTGATGCGAATGGGTTCACAAGTGCGAGTAATTTCCAAATACGGATCGCAAAACACAGTGCTGAAGTCCAAGAAAACGAACCATACCAGAAACAACATCTTAATAGCAGAGTGAGGAATCCGACTAAGAGTTTAACAGATGGCGAATGATGCGGCAACGTGGTTGATCGCAGTTCTAGTTTCAAATGACCACTTACATTCCATCGCGAGATCCCGCCACGAACTGGCATGCGTAAGTATCTACAGCTAACATTTATCTTCTCGCTGAGCAAACATCATCAACTCGTTGAGCTACTGCTCCTCAGCAGGGTTGCTTTCCAGGAGACACGCATATATTCTTCGCCAAAGTCGCCAAGTTCTTTTAGATGATTAAGTTATTTTAGAGAGAAGAATCTTCGCGTGATGATTCAAGTAACGAACATAGGCGTTTAAGAAGCAAATGCGGAAAAGCATATATATATATATATTAGTAAAAGTTCCAAGTTAATACAAGTAAAATGGTAAAAAGGTATAAAAATAAATCTTCATCCCGGATTCTTATTTATTTTTGATATTATTTTTGATTTTTGATTTGTTTTTATTTATTTTTTTATTTTTTTAATTCCAATTTTATTCCTTTTTACTTTTTTTAATTTGGTATTTTTACTAATTTGGTTATGTTCATCTTTGTCATAGAAGTAGCAGCATTAGCGCTCCCTAAATACAACGGTACTTTTTTAGTTCTGTTCAGTAACAATTTTAGTTTCTTTAGATTTTTCAGAAATAGTTGAAACTGGAATTTCATGAAACTGGAATTGAAAGATCGTTTTTGCAGGTATGACTTTCAACTTATTTATTTTCGTTGACAGTTTATCCGAAATAATATTGTGATGAGGCGCAGGATTTTTTAAAATTAATATTTTAATAAAATTTCTACAAGCCCACAAAATGAAGAAAAGTTTCAACTTTTGAACATTCTTATTGCTTAATATTTTTAGATGCCTTTTTGAGCATAATAATTTTAATATTATTGAAAACGGTAGAAACACGTTTTGATGAAATAAAAAGTCGGAATATTTCAATTAATAATAAGAATTTTCTGTATTTAAAACTGTTTAATTATGCGAACTGTTTATAGAATGTTTCTCTCTTTTTTTTCTTTTGCCTTTTCAAGTATTTGTAATTGAAGATGCAGCATAAGTGGCTTTTTATACTTTTAATTACCCATCTATCATTTCCCAAGCTGTAATTGTATTATGTTTTTTGTTAGAGTGTGATAGAAAATTGCTATGCTTTTATGTTATATGTTAGCGTATAAAGAAAGCACAGAGAAGCAATCTGCTTTTCTTTTAGTGCAGTGATGTTCAAACTGACTTTTGACGAACTCTGGGATATCGCGAATGAAGAGAAAAAAATCCCTCAATATTAGAAACGCTGTTTTTTCTTCTTTTTTTAATCATTTTTATTAAAGTTTATTTCCCTCTACGTTCCATTTAGTTTTTCAAGTTCATTTTCTTCGCTTACTATGTTTTTTGTTTAAAAAAGAAAGAAAAGTTTCCGTGAAGAGGGCTGCAATGTAGAAAATGTGCTGTGGTCTTAATACTATGATATATGGCGCAGATTTCTTTATTCCTACTTCTAGAATGAACGAATGATTAAGAACTGGAAAATTGAAAAAAAAAATTAACACAAAAATATCAGCAACTTAAAATGTCTCAGAATTGCAGGAAACTAATATTTCCTGAATTTTCCTGATCCTTCCAATTTTATATTTTCTCTCCTTCTAATTTTAAAATTTCTCTGGTAGCAAAAAAAAAGTATGTATATAGTATAGATATATAGCAGTATATGAATGTAGTTGCAGAATTAGATTTCCCATGGATAGATAACGAACAATTCAAGAGTATTAATTGTGAAAAAAAATCATCACAACATAGATTAAATCCTTCAAAATGGAAAATAAAATGAAGCCACACTATTTTGATCTTAGTAGTAAATCCTTCAGTACATCGAAAACAGGCGTGACAAACTCAATTGGGGAATAAAAAAAATAAAAAAATTTAATGCATACTTCTATTAGCCATATTCTTCCTTCTTTCTGACTTCTTCAGAAAGAAGGAAGAATATGGCTAATATTCTAAAGAAAGCGAGGTATACACGATTCATGAAAAGTGGATATAATTCTGCATTAAATATGTGATAGCCAACAAATAGAGCTAGAAATATCTAATGCAAATAGATATTTGACCGTTTTCTAATAATAATTAAAGTAATTTTTCAATCTTATGAAGAAAGATTAGAGTCTCAATTAAATTGTTCGCCTATTCATCTAATCATATATCTGATGAATCTACGGATATTATTGATGTAGCCATTTTGATAGTCTTCGTTCATTATGTTTTGAGCTCCGCAATTGAAGAAGTTATACTATCATGTAAATCTCTTTCAGAGCGAATTGCAGAAGGAAAAATATTCGAGTTATTTAATTATAATATAAATTATAATGAACTTTGCTTGGATAAATGTAAAATATTTGCTCAGATGGAGCTATTAGACTCTTAGTGTAGTATCTCGAATAATTGTAACCATAACATATATCAAACATGCCCATAGTTATCTAAATCACTAGTAGCAAAAAATGAAACAGATATTCAAGGTATTAAGGGCGTATCATATTATGTTGTAAAAATAATTAATTTCTTTAAAAACGAGACAACTGAGTTCAAGATTTTTGCTTTATAATGCGAATAACTATCAAGATAGCATAAAGCCTTATTTTTAATCTCAGATTATTGTTGAAAGGGAAAATATTAAACCAAATTTTAGAGTCAAAGGATAAGTTCAATTTCCAATTCATACATATATTGAAAATTGTAGGAAAAATTAATTAACTTTTAAAAAATTGATTTCTAAGCTAAATATACGTTCATTATATATTAAAAAGGAGGCCATGTTTGCTTTGCAATTGTAAACACATTTTTTTTGGAGGGGAATGAAAGGAAAGAAGAAAATGAGTTAAAATTACATAATAGTGATCCAAAGCTCATGGTGTGGAATTTATGTCGATTGAAAAAACAATGAGAGAATATTTTCCTACCGAACAATGTATGAATCTCTAAAAAAATTCAGTTTATGTATGAAAGTAAGTCAAAATAAGAAAAGGAAAGTGATGTATCAGAGAAGGAAAGGGAATAACTTATCAAACTATCCAGAGATATAGCAGTGAAATTTAGACTCGATCATACTCAGTTTACAAATTTTTGGTCACAGATGTAAGCAAAACACTCAAAAACTATTCGTAAGATTATTATTATTTTCAAGCCATTTAGAATAACAAATTTATCTGAAAAATCATATGTGGCAGTCAAAACAAAATACAAGAACAAGCTTAAGGCATAATACATGAGCCCTAGAAACATCTCTGAAGTTAAATGTCGACTATAAGGGGGGAGGGATTTCAGTATATTCCAGACACTTAATGCGATGATGCACGAGTCATTAACACCAATCGTACAAGTTATCCATTTATTAAGTTAATAAATAAATAAAATCAATTGTATTTGTTTTCTTTATTGTCATTACTAACCAGCACCTTAAAATGTAATGCCTAATACACAGATATTTTTGGAGAAGGGAATTAGATTCGGCCAAAAGATTAAATAGTTCTAACGGTGTCGTCAGTCTAAAAGAACACTATATTAAAGGATAAAAAAATGAATAAAAGCATTGTGCTTTCATTTTAGTATTTAAAAAAAGTGTTGTGCTTTTATGTTATTTATGTAAATGGGTATGAGTCTGAAAAACCCTATAATTACGTTTAGTATACACAGCTCAAATTTTGAAATAAACGGC
This sequence comes from Argiope trifasciata, assembly GCA_026543055.1. NCBI lineage: Eukaryota > Metazoa > Arthropoda > Arachnida > Araneae > Araneidae > Argiope > Argiope trifasciata. Next base: position 619,258 of record JAPMOQ010024668.1, on the reverse strand, counting down.
TTAAAGAAGGATTAGTATTTCCGATCCTTTAATTTTCAGTTCACCTCAAAAATAACAATTGCTCGAAAGAAGAGCTCATTTTAAAAGTATTTTTGTAGAACTGGTATTTTAAAGTTTTCGTTTCAAATCTGACTTCTTGATAAAGGCAGCGGTGTCCTCGTTGCTGAACCTTCGCTTAAGAATAAGCTTGTCCTTGAATTTCATGAAAGGCCAGTTATGCATATGGCATAAATGCACATTAAATCTATCGATAATCCAACATTTACCTTCGGGTAAGGAGCAAAAGTTTCATTTCCGGCCCACCTCTTCTTTGTTACTGTTCCAGAACTCAGCACGAGAAAGTCTGTCACCAACAATTTTTGTGCAGCTCGAAAGAAAATCCTTAATCCAGAGTCGGTGGTACACATGTTTTTGATAGAGGAACGTCCCCGACGGAGGGACAAATAACATTTTTCTAATTTATCATCGAAATTACTCAAAATAATTAATTTTTATATTTAAATAAAGGTTAATTTAGAATTTTAAAAATAATTCAAATACAATTTATAATTATCTGTAAAAATTGATTATTTGTATATTGTCTGGATAGTAATAGTACCAATAAACGACGATTAATAATAGAAAATAACTAATTCTCGAACCCTTCCTGCCCGTCCGCTAGCTATCTGTAAATGGAGAATAATTGATAAAATTAAAGAACAAATTTCCCAAATATAACCATTGGACATGATTTCGACTATTTTTATTTCTTATGAAAGTTAATATCACCTACATAGGTTATTGTTGGATCCTTGCTCTCAAACACCGCCCATTTTTGACAGGAATCACAAAAATTACTTTACTACACTTTGTAATAAAAAACCTTGACAGAATTTCCCAGTCCCAGACAATAAATGAAATATTTATTGAAAGGATTTCACTAATTTTTATTTTATATGGAAACTCATGGCATCTAGAAACATCCTCAAAGATCACCAACAGCTTTCGAATCCATTTTCGAGAGATATTGCAATTTAAAACTTAAGCAGAATCCCAAACCTTAGCAATCAGACAGATTTCTTCAACGAATCTCCGTTTTAAAAGCATATTAAAGCAATCATAAAGCTCTATCATTACTATACAATTACAATTTAAAAAAGCGTTTTCGATTTTTTGATATGTATTTAATTAAAATGGATTGACATGACTATATTAATACGATTAATTGTCAATGAATAGAGCTACAGTTAATAAGATTAATTTATCCATGTTACAGAACTTCAATGAACTTCATGTCATTATAATAGAGATATAATAAAAATAAAGTTACAAAAATAAGAGTCAAATCTACGCAGTAATGACATTGCCTACTAATTGGCTTGGTTAAGCTATATTGACATCCAAGTTTAAAGCAACTCTAATAAATAGAGTGGAACGCACCTCGAAACTCTGAACCGTGGTCAGATGATTAAAGGACGACACCTGAGCAGGTACCCCCTTCTCCACACCACACCAGTGGGAGGATATTTGGTCCGACTGATTAAATGCGCAACATACACCCAGACATGACAGTTCTGCAGTGGAATCGGGTCGCGAGCCTTAAGGCTCACGAGCCGAGACCTAACCACCAGGCCACCGCAGCCTACCTACTAATTGGCAAGCCATGTTTGGCAGTGCCGAAATCGTCACGTTAAATCGATCGAGTTGTTGAAACGAGGGTTGCGTCAAAGTTTTATTTTGGGTTGTATCTTGCAATGGAAAAGAAGGGTTCGATAGGATCATCGATGAATCGTAAATATTCGTATGAAACAAAAACCTTCGAAATCAGCATAATGTTCCCCATAGATAATGTGCCTTCTCTTTCATTTTTCTGTTGCAAACGGAGTTCGGAAGATGGCAAGGAACAATTGATGATATATCTAGAGACATAAACTTTCCTACAAACAAAAAAATAGCAAAATCGGATAAGTGGTTGGGTGGCTGTTTCTTGGGTTTTTCTCATTGATTTCAACATGTAAATAATATAATATCAAAAACAATATGTGAAGACGACACTGGACATGAATTTTCATATTATTATTTAAATCTTATTACAAAATGATTGCCAAAACAAATGAAAATAATTTACTTACTATTAATTTTGACTATTTAATGATATTTTAAGAAAAATGAATTAAAATTGGACTCATTGAGGGAACGCTGCATGAATTGAACTCATTCAAATTAATTGTTAAACAACTTTTACAGTTTTACAACTTTTTTCTCTAAAGTATAATAACTCAATTATAGTTATTCTAGCATTTTTGAAAAGTGAATAATTAATTATTCAAAATAAATTAGTTCTTAATAAAAATTTGAGTATCAGTATGAAATTTTATTAAAAATATTTATTCAAATATTTAGTTTGGTAAATATTTTTTTCAATGAAAGTCTTTTCTTTTCAATTCCACAATCTAAAGAACTATGATTTCTTTTAAAAGTAAGAATTGTCGTGATCAATAAAAGAAAATATTCATTTGCTGCAAAATCCATACAAATCTCTACAATATTTCAAATTTTTAAAAGATTTTTACCTTAAGTTCGACGGGTGTAAAAAAGTAACATTTTTTTCTTCTTTCTCTCCTTCTGGATGCAGTAAAAATTGATTCAGGGGAAACGAACTGCCCATATATTCACCGTGTTATCCGAACCCTCCAGTTTTGTATAATATCAGTACTTTAATTTTCCTGAACAATTCACCAACAAAAAATCCAAATAGTTTATGAATGTCACAATCAACATAAATTTTTATCCATTGTATTGATTTCTAACCAAACAACATAAAAAGTACGTAAAAGGCGACATATGTTTCACTTGTCGCCATTTATTCTACGAAATATAGTACGAATTACTGGTTGCATGAAAGACATCTGAATAAGATGTTCGACATTCTACAGCTTAACGTCGTCGGCCTTTTTCGCATTGATTTCTTAACAGATATATATAAATAATCGTTAAAGTATAACACCAGATTTATTTGTCATGCTTGTTATTCGGCCGATGCAGCGTCTGAATGAATGACAAGTAAATCAGATGTCCAACATTATACTAGCTTAATCACTGTTAATCAAATAGACAAGTCAAAATCAAATTCGCCTATTTCGAGTGGTTACTGTATAATCACTTGGAGATGGATTTAAATTATCAGATTATTAGATTTGCAGTTCTACATCTCTCTCCGAAACGATAAAGAGTTTTAGCAACGAAATTTTTAATTTCTCCCTGACAATTACTTTCATTTCTCACCAAGAGGCAAGCTGACTCCAACAAGAGGACAATTGCTTTCCCCCTTACTCACATATTGTCATCTACCTTTCAGTAATCTAACTTTAGCGAAGCAAAAGTAAATTTGATCAAAGCAGTCAAGCAAATAAAATGTTGCAAAAAACATACTTTTATTAACATATTGAGAAGATGAATTATTTTTATTTTAAATATTTTCTACTATTTATTCTTATGTATGTTTCATTATTCATTATACTAAATTTTATGGAATACTAAGATTTTTTTTCTATTAACTAATAAAAGGTACTACAGATGTAGAATCGAAATTTGATTAAATTAATGGATTAATTAATGAATAAATAATAAAAATATTAAAAATGCGTATTTTCGTCAAGAGAATTTGGAAACTTTAGCGAATTTTTAATGTTTTAAAATATGGCGTGTCATTGTAATTCCCATAAGGACTCAGAAAATATTACATAAAAATTGAATACAATGTTAATAATGCAATGAATGAAGCATTGTTTACATTTCAGTTAATTCCTTTTGATTTAACTGCGATTTTTTAGAATCATTTTAAAGGTTTGTACTTTTTTTGAAAAATTTGCAGAGGCATGGTAGAATGCCTAAAGTTCCTTAATTCACCTGTCTTTGTTCTAGAACATCAGGAAGGGAGTAAAAATTGAATAAAAAATTCCATCTTCGTAAACATGAAATAAATCAAGTTAAATAAAAGTATTTGAAAGAATAATAACAAGATTTTATGCCATTTTTAGCTATGCTTTCTCTAAAAGTCATGATCTTCAAGTTACTTGAAATAAATATTAGTACTTCAATGTACAAAATATTCTGTTTTGATTAGATTGTAAAAAAAAAATTTCTAATTTAGTGTTATAAATTTTAAATTTAAAGTGACTTCTTTCTAAATGATGCATAATTATATAACGCATATGCCCCCCCCCCCCTTTTTTTTCATGATATGCTCTAAAGTTACTATTTAATACCGACTAATAAATATTAAAAACAATCTTGTTTATTACCTGCAAAGAAAACTGTAAATGATCCCTTCCTTGTCCTACGTTCTCTAAAGAAATAAGACGTTAATTTAACAACCAAACTTTAATGCAGAAGTCTACCATTTCTGACACCACCCAATTGGGGGTATTAGTATTTTCTTCTGTATTTAGCACAACCTCTAAAATAGAGATTTCAGGTAGCAAATATAAAAATAGAGATAGCTGTGAAAACACAGGGAAAACATAAATTTTATTCACAAAATAGAAGATCCCGTTTTATTGTGAATTTTTATTTTGTTCTTATTCTTAATTACTAAAATTTAGAAATAAAAGGAATCGTAGGACTTTTTAGCAATCAATCCAAAATGTTTTGAAAATAAAATAAAGTCTTTCTTTTTAAATTAGCAGAGTAGTTTTGATTTCCAATATAACAACAAATGAGAAAGCAAAATTCTTAGATGACGAAGACAGTAATTCTAACTGAACTAATTGTTCGCATTAAAATTCGACAAAATGCTAGCTACTTTTCTTTTTCTCCCTTTTTTCATAATATTTCTCATAAAACTTCCAACCTATCATCGAGAGCACACACATTGTAATTCAGCTCCTCGTTTGATGTCACATGCATCTAAATTTCTTACTAACTAGTTTCGATTTGACTGGTTTTTTCAATTTTCAATACGAAATAATGCTGAAGAAATGAGATGACATTCCCGATCAAATCTTCTTGTAAACTATCTTTCCTATTATTAACTATCTTTTCTTGTTTCCTTAAAGGTTCTTTAAAAAATCCCTTTTACGGGAAACAAAAAGCAAGAGAGAAAGCGTACTCTTGCATGAAAAATTAATAAAGAATGGGTTACAAACATTCTATAGTATTCTTAAAACAAAGAGAAATCACTTTACTTGCGCAGTTTTCATCTGTAGTAGAACATAGGCATATGCATTACCTGTTATTTTCATTGTTACCTCTATATTAATTTAGTTCCATTAGTTTTATTAGAACATTTCCTTTATGACAGAATATCACTGTTTCCTGAATTTTTCTTTATTGTACCCTTGGTTTCTTTAAGCTGTTGCCGATGACTTGTTTTAAATTGAAATTTTTTTATGACGCTCTTTAAATGCATTTGAAATTCTTTCAATGGAAATATCTTCATCAAGAAATTGTAACAACATTCGTAAAATCTATACTGTTTCTGTAACAATCGAGAGATCAACTATTTCACTTTTACCTGCGTTTCTTTCCTTAAATTATAGCAGCACACTCCAAATATCATTTCCATCAAATCTGTTTAATCGATTTTTGATCCCATCAGTATTTTTATATTCCGAGGGAAATTTTTAGCTTGCTTTACCCTTCTCCTTCCAGCACGCGCTTAAAAATAAATGCTAAAAAATGATACCGGAGTTTTAACGTGCATGGACATCACAAGTTTCATTAACGCTCAATGAATCATCTGTAGTTCACCGTTAAGAAAGGATTAGAGTGTTTGTAAACATCATAACTGTTGGCAAGAAAATTCAACAAGCGGAGATGAGGCGCAAAGTTTCATTGATATTCTCTTAATATAAAGAAAATATTGATTAAACAAAATGAAGATGTTAAAATTTTCGATAGTTTTGCCAAAAAATTATTAATTATGAATATTTTAAATTATTTTTTATGAAAATGTACTAAAGAAGATGCTTAATGTGAAAATATATTGAAACTAAATTATATAAATATATTTAAAATAAATCGATGCTTAAACAAGAACTAAATGCTCTGAAACTTTTGCATACAATAAACTTAAAATGCAACATTAGTAAACGAGATAAATTGCTAATTATAAAAAATATAATCTTTGTAAATGATTTATGACAAAATTCTTTGCAAAAAATAAATTTTAATTTTAATCTTCCAGCCACAAAGAATTTTAAATAGCATATAAATGAATAAAGGATTTTAATAGCTAAAATAAGTTTGCTCATGAAAATTTTAAAAATATTTTTTTAACTAACTAAATACATTCAGAGCTTTTGAATTGCTGGTAATCATCTAAACAAACACATAAAAAACATCATCTAATAGGAAATATATACTTAATATAGAAACATCTTAATAAATAATATATTAAATCTCACACTTAAAAATCTAGCATTCACTATCTATGAAATTATTCTTTTTTATGCATAACAACAAATGAAAACTTGTAACTGAAAAGCATATATGGCGTCTTATTATTTTTAAAGAGGGAAAGAAAAAAATCGTAAATGAAATACAATAAAAGAGTAATAAAGTTTACATTACAAAGAATGTACCTTAAACTTAGCGAATGTATCTGAAATTATACCAATGGAAATAAATTAGATGCATGAAATCTTCAAATGTAGATTTGTGCTGGTTTGAATTTCCTGGACATCTCTTTAACGTAAGTATGTAAGGCATATAAAATTACTAACATTTGTGAAGGCAATTCGAACTGTCGGAATTTCTATGAAAAACAAGTAATATAAAAAATAATTCACTACTTCGGTCAACAAAAAATTTCCATTTTAGTTACAAAATAATAAATAGTTATCAAAAAAATTGATATCAAAAAGTTGTTAATTTTCACAAGAAATAAGCTCGTATTCTTCACCTTCAAGTGAAAAACACTGAAATCCCTGCTTTTTACCGACTGAGCAGCTGAAGGTTGATTTCAACTTTCATTACAAACTGCTAAAACTCTATTTAAAGTATCAAAAATTAATTAAATTTACTTAATGAATTAATATTTGAAAAAAAAACTGCATTCATATCAAGTTTCATCCTCTACAAGTTTTAAGAAATGTATTTGAACTTGAGCGGATTAATAAAAAGCATTCTATTAATGATTGAAAATTTGAACAAGATATATAAATAAATAAATGTAGGAAGAGTGTGAATTAATAGTAGGAATCGATAGAAGCAGAATAGACTACCTTTTTTCACAAAGATGTTTCTAATACACTCCTGCTTAAAAAATAAGCAATAAATGCAAAACTCGAAATAAAACAATTATTTGTTTAGGTATTTTTTTGAAAAATATACACGAGGTAGATGTGGCATTATTAAGCCACATATCAAACAATAAAGCAAAGAGAAACAAAAACAGATGTACAGTGGACAGAACAGAATGTGCAGTGAACGAAACTTGGACAGAATGAGCAGTGGGAACCCAACTCTAATAAAGAGTATGACAACCTCATGCTGAAATGCATGATTGATAACGCGAAATATTTTGGCAATAATCTCGTTGATCACCTGTTGTAATGGTATTGTCCATTCCTGTAATAAGGCATGCTGAAGCTCGCGGAGGATGCCTGACGGCACACTCCGACCTGCGATCTGTTTTCTCAACATGTCTGTGGAATTCTGGTATGTTTTTGGAATTGTTCTGTGTTCTTTATATGTTCTGTGAAATTCTGGTCTGTTGATCCAGCAGGCCACGCCATCTGCGGCATGGTTCTACCTTCCAGAGAACTCTGCCCCATTTATACTCTATGCCGGAAGGCGTTATCGTCCAGAAACATCGGATCAGTAGTATGCATTCGTGTGATAAAAGTTCGCACAAAAGAGTGTAAGATTTTGTTGCAATATTGAACGATTGTTATTGAAACTCCAGCGAACAAGTGATGGTCTGTCCGGACATTATTTCTATGCCTGTTCAGACAAATAAGCCGCCACTTCTATAATAGTGCGGTGGTATCTTAATAAGCCAGTAACAGCCACTAAACATTGGTAATAACTTTTGCCTATCGTATATGTTACGCGATTGTAAATCGTAAGGTTGCAAGTTCAATCGCGGAATCTAGGCAAGTTTAATCGCAAGTTCTAGGCGGAATTCAATCGCCAACTTGGCGCGACTGCACAATACCACCCACCACATTGGTGTTCCAGACGTGACAGTCCCTTTCGACAATGTTTGGGGCCCCATAGAGTGCCCCTGGCTCTCATCATATCCTTGCCTTTAGGGAATCGCTCTATATGTTAAATCGAGACTCTTCCACAAAGAGGACTTGGCTCCATTGCTTTAATGTCCAATTGCGATGCTCATGGGTCCAATGCAACCACGTTCTTGCTTGAGACATACAAACTATAGATCATCGTGCTAACAGTCCGCCTTCGAGCAGTCTGCAGGACATAGTTTGATTGGTTATGGCCCTTCCTGATGCAGCTGTGAGCTGCAATGTCAGCTGTCGAGCTGTTTGTGTCCTCTGCCGTCTTGCACATTGCAACAGTTAGTGATTGTCTGTGATTATCCGGTAGCGATGTGGTGATTCTCCTGCTTCCAGACTCGTGCCTTCTACTGGCGTTTTGACCCCTTTCATAAAGGATCCACAGTCCTACGAGGCCCATCCAGTCCTCTGTCATCAGTAGACTGTCTTGAACCAGTTGGCGACATACCGACAACTCTCTAAAGCCTCATAGTGCAAATGGGTTTTTCTGCTCATGTTTTCCATTTTCGCTATATCAGAGTTCACGGAATTATAACTTCTTGAGAATTAAAGCATAAGCCCGTAAGGTCCCCTTTTACGATGTGATGCGGGAATGAGTTTTATGTTATTTTTTTTTTTTTAATTTTTGCTTCGCCTATTTGCATTCAGCGATGAGCTCTCTGTCTTATATGTAAACTGTATGTTTTCATTCACGGTTTTGCACGTGCACCTCATCCTTTCGGGTTTGTTCCTTATTTTTTTAGCAGAAATGTATATCATTTGTTACTGTTTCATTATAAGAATATACTTTTTTAAATTTCAAATACAGATATTAGTTAAAATTATATACATTTGTATACAAATTAAAAATGTTTTTTCATATGTATATGTATATTAGTTCGTCGTAATCATCTTGCCGCGTCCAGACATGAACTGCACTTTGCTCACGTTTTCTCCACCAGAGGGCTGCTCAATGGCTGGAAGTGATATACCTGTCACCCTATATATATATATATATATATATATACAAGGTGGCCAGAAATAAAACACCCCTACTCTGACCTCCATGGATATCGAACTACTCAGTGTAAAGGCTCAAAATTTTGTACACATACTATTCAAAATATGGGGAAACGGATTTCACGAAAAAAAAATTAGTTCCTGAAATCACCGATAGGTGGCGCTGCACAACTGGAACTATGATCAAAAGACACAAATAATAATAAAAATTAAAATGTTTATGCGGAATGGAATGCTTCCATGCTTCCTTTTTAATTTTTCTGCCCCTTATGGAAAATAAAAATAGTAAAGAAGCTAGAACTCCCGTTGTAACTGCAATTTCATACTGTAACCAGAAAAATTTGCATAAAGCATGGTTAGAAGCCATGTTCTGGGTATAAAAGAAGTTAAAAGGTGGGGAATGTCATTCTTATTAGTGATGGCTGTCACGCTGCCAGAACGCGCTTTGCTTGTGAAGTTGTTTTACGTGAATAAAGGAAATGCTCCAGCAGCACTTCGAGAGTTTCGCCGACTTAAGGATTTGCGTAAGGGACCATTGCTTCCACAAGCTCTCAGGAGAATGATCGCTCGATTCGAGGAAACTGGACATCTTGGAGTTCAGCCTGGTCGAGGACGCAAACCGGTTCGTTCAGATGTCGTTGAAGATGTTGCCACCGGTATTGTTGAACAGTCAATGGATAATGTTTTAGGCTGCAGTAGTGCACGTGCAGTGTCACGACACTTGGGTGTTCCCTATAGCACAGTGTGGAACGTACTCAGAAAAATGGTGCATTGTTTCCCGTACAAAATCCGCCCTAATCAACAATTGCTGGCCACAGACAGGGAGATGCGACTGACCTTTGCATTGACATTTCTTGCTAGAGTTGAAGTGGATGCATCGTGGCCGTGGCAGATTCTGTGGAGCGATGAGGCCCATTTCCACCTCAGTGGAACAGTGAACACCCATAACTGTCGCATATGGGACACGACAAACCCCCGTACCTTCCAAGAGATTCCACTCCACTCACCGAAAGTTACAGTCTGGTGTGGATTCACAGCCACATTCATCCTTGGACCGTTCTTTTTCGAAGAGGTTACTTCCAATGGCCTTGAGACATGTACCGTGACGGCCAACAGGTACAAAAGGATGCTCGAAACATTTGTTGTACCCCATTTGCAGCAGCGCCAATGCCTTGACACCATTACTTTTATGCAAGATGGAGCACCTCCACACATTGGACTCCCTGTGCAACAGTTTCTTCGCCAACATTTCACCACTGACAGAATAATCAGTCGCGCGTTTCCGACAACTTGGCCATCTCGTTCACCGGATCTTAATCCGTGTGATTTTTGGCTTTGGGGACACTTAAAAAACCTTGTTTATCGAGAACGTCTGATAACCTTGGCAGATTTGAAAGAGAGTATCAGTCTGCATGTGAGAAGCATCTCAGATGACCAGTTACGATCCGCAGTTGAACAAGCTGTCCACAGACTTCACATTTTACATCTTCAGGAAGGGAACCATATTGAGCAGCATTCCCTGCATCGATAACGTCCTTGTTTCATGTATGCTTGGTACTTTCAAATAAAATGTGTTTAAAACGTGTTTTTGTGTCTTTTCAGCATACGTCCAGTGGTACAGCGCCACCTATCGGTGATTTCTGGAACTAAATTTTTTTTTCGTGAAATCCGTTTCCCCATTTTTTGAATAGTATGTCCACAAATTTTCAAGCCTTTACACTGAGTAGTTCGATATCCAGGGAGGTCAGAGTAGGGGTGTTTTATTTCTGGCCACCCGGTATATATATATATATATATATAATCATAAAAATTAAAACGAAACCAACTATGTCGAAATCGAAATTAAAACTCAATTCAGAATTACACGCTAAAAGTTCACAAAATGAAAGGTAAATGAATAAGAACCAATTAATGAAACAAATCCAAAATACTATATTCAAAGAATTATTTAAACGAAACAGAAACAGAAGTAACTACGGAAACGAAACCAAAACCGGAATCGAAACTAAAAATCATTACTGATTCAAACAAGTTTTAAGAGTTAAAATGTTTTTAAATCAATCATTGTATTTGGAGAGCGCAAATGCAGCTACAACTAAAATACAAATGAATATAAATTAATTAACAAAATAAGACAACCGAATCAAAACAATAATCAATAGAAAAAAATAGTCAATAGAAAAAGAATCCTGCCTGAAAACTTCGTCAGGAGCCACTTTCAAGCAAGGATTCCTAATAAGGGATTTTTTCTGTGAGGCATCGGTGGACAATGGTCAAAAGTATTGACACCTCGTGGCCCGAAAATCCCCCGAAAATGAAGGCAAAAGAGACATACCAATTTTAACAGCAAAAGACAAAAACAAAGCAAAACATTAAAAACATCAACAAATGAGACAAATATATATATACAAAGTAAAACTACATAAGAAAAATCACAATTAATGACTAAATTAAGAAAACAATAAGTGAACAGACCTGGCCGCGGACAATCGTTCTTCCTTTCCAATAATAATACTACAGTGTAACTAAACATAAATGGGATTT
>JAPMOQ010024668.1:575622-607093 GCA_026543055.1 Argiope trifasciata | reverse complement strand
TTTCATATAAATGAAAATGTTCAAAATCTTCTAAAATAAAATTTTATTGAATATTTGAATAAAAATTCATGATCTAAGTTTGAAAGTAAATTGCTGATATAAAATCAAATGATCACTCACATAATTATGAGTGAAAACTTATTTCTTTAAAAAAACATTTCTTAATATTATAGCAATGGTTTCTCGTGCAATAATAAAAGCTTTTAACTTTATTTATTTCAATAACGAAGCCACTGATCTAAATTTAATTACTGTAATAGAAATCTGTTAATGATTTCAAAAGGACTTCTTCCCAACTAAGAATTTGTTGCGTTTATTACCAATGCAAGATGTCTGCCCCATGGACATAATTTCTTCTCAAAAAACTGTTTCAGGATCAGTCCATACAGGAAATGGTAATTATAAATGGGCCTATGAACCATGCGCAGTTAATTTCTTCTAATAATAAAGATGAATGTGTATGTATATGTAAGTAGAGAGTATGCCGACTCTCTAACGATCAAACTATTCAACCTAGAGCTCCCAAATTTGGCACATGTATGGTTTTTTGAGTGGAAATACACACCTAGGAGTGATTTTTTGAAGTTTTCATTAGAATTTTATTTAATTAAAAACTAGTTAAACTTGCGAAGTTATTATGCGATAACTCCCGAAAATATTACAACATAAAAATTATTTTCATACCAACTTAAAGTTCAAAAAAATTATCTTTTTATTAATATCAATTTAATAATCGAGCACATATTTCCTGATTTTTGATATCTTTTAAAAACAACATTTTTTTCGCCAGTTTTTAATAATGTATTATATTGTTGCACTGAAATTCAGACCCTTTTCAGTGTTTAGTTAAATGTTTGATAGAGTGATGTTTTCCATTGTTTGAAGGTAAAAAAGATGCATTTTATTTAATATCTATGTAGTACTTATGATGAATAATTAAGTAGCGTTACAACACCGCGAAATTTAGATGACAGATAATTGGCTCATGTAGTTTAAGCTCATGTAGTAGTGTCGGTATTGGCTCAGATAGTTTATTACACGTTAATATATGTTACAATTTGATGCTTAACATCTTTTTCTGTGGGTATCATGAATATTAAGTTATATATAAGAAATAGAATCAAAAGAAATCCCATTCAATATTTCCAGTGAACTAGCTATTGTCAAAGACAGTTTGTATAAAAGAAAGTATCAACAGATCCGAGTATATAATTGGAGAACTTCTATTTTAGCAAGTTAAACAGGCATTCATAATTCTAATCAAATAAAAATGTTCGAAGCAACTATAAAATTGGAAAAATGGGTGTTAAAAATATTTACACTGCATTTGAATTGTGAAGTGCGGAAAATTAACTTTTTTTCCAAATTCAACAGATTTTTTATTTTGCGGACTTGTAATAAACCATTTCATTGAAACGTATAACTAGAGCTTCATACACAATGGTTTTAATGAATAATTTTACATTTTAGACCGATTATTAAACTCATAAAAAAACATATTATTAAAAAATTCTTCCAAATTTTGATATTTTGATGTATTTCGCATGTGGTTCCTTATATCATTTAATAATCTATTTAGTAAAAAAAAAAACTTGAATTTAAAATAAAATCTGACACCTATATTTAATGCAATAAATGATCAATCAGTTAAAATTTTTAAATATTCTTTAACAGGAGGCTCTTATTTTTATGTACTCTGTTTCTACTGTAAATCATATACAAAATGAGAAGTTACACAACAGATACTTTTAACCTACTTTGATAAAATAGATGCAACAGAATTAAAAATGAAATAAAGTGAAGATCTAAGTAAGTCGTATCAAAGTGCTTTGAGGCCGATCTAATATGTCATTTCTACGGATTCATAACATCCGAATTTCCTGTTACTGTTCATTGAATTTCAAGACAGTTCCATAAACATCTAATATATTCTTATTAGTCATTTTAATATCACAAGCCTTACTTTGTTAATATTAAAGAAGCAATTTCTTTTTAAATGGCAAGAATAATACACTAATAAGTGCCGACTTACTGGATTCAATATATGAATTAAAAATAAATATCAAAAAATGATTAAACCCAATATATTTCGATTCATGTAAGTAGCTCAATTTCAGTAAATTAACGAATCGAAAATTCAAATGCTAGTTATCAAAACTATTGAAGAAATTTTTATGTGTTTCGAGAAGGTACAATATTTATATGAAAAGAAATATCAAAAAAATATCATATAATATCATATCAGAAATATCAAAGAAAATTATCCAAATCAATACAAAAAGAGTGTCAGATTTCACATTTGAAATAAATCTTAAAGTATTTCAATCTCTTCCAGAGCTTGATATTATCTGTCACATAATTGGCTTTCAAAAGACTAATGTCTGAAAATTTTATAATGTGATTCTCTAATTTTATATGTCTCGGTATATAAAATTAGAGAATCCTAATAAACAGTGGATAAACAATAAGCACACGATAGTGGCATTTGACAGAGAACTGAATTCGATCGGTTATCATTCCGACATCTTGAGTCGTATTTTGAGTCCCTTTGTGAATTGCGAATGTGTTCAGTAATCAGAAGTCTTTCCAATATATTGTTATGAGAATCTGATTTCGAGTCCCTTTGTGAATTACGAATGTGGTAAGTAATCAGAAATCTTTCCAATATATTGTTATGAGAATCTGATTTAGAGCCACCTGGTATCAAAGAAAAAATAATGTAATGAAAATGTGCATTAAGAGAAAATATAAAAATCGAGTTGAACCGTCGCTGGACCAATACTTGTTCATCTATCTAAATGAGTAAGCTCTATAATCAAATCTTACGCAGAAGGATTAAAATATTTAATACTGAATTACGAATACTTTTAAGTTCAATGGAAAAATTCTAGAACTTTATATTTCAAAAGTATATTAATAAAATAAATTTATTGCATGCATAAAATATAAAAAATACATAAGTTTTTTTTCCTGGAGTGTTCCTTGCTATATATATCCTTTTAACCAGAAAATCGTGAATTTTTATAGATCTCATAATGTTATCTATTCTACTAAATACAAATTTCTTGCTCTTTCCGAATTTTTCTCGTGACAAAATCGGAATTTTTCTGATATTTTGTTAATACGTTTCTTTCATTTAAATTTTGGAGTTGGTTCTTTCTTTCTCACTCCTCTCCATTCCATCATCGTACTGCTGATATCAGCGAGTCTAACAGATTGTCCATTTTGAGTGATTATGTGTGATATCTTTTTCAACAAAATTTTTAATTTGATTTCCTTATTTTTATCCCATTTCTACTAATTTAATAAACTCAAAAGTTATAGCATTTATACAAATTAGAATTATTTTAATTATTAATGAGTATTTTATTTAGCTTTATTATATCTTTTGCTCATGATCGTGCGGAGTATATCGTATCAATTGGTAGGACAAATTTTGGTCATTTGATAAAGAGGGTGTTTTCATGTGATGTTTATAAGGTTATTGCAGTTATTCTAATACTAATAAAAATTAATTTATTAAATTTATTTTTAACATCACAACTGACTTACCATTGCATAATCTGCTTCCACTTTTTATATATAATTGTTGAAAACTTTGATGAAAATTTGGTGATATAATGATCTAAAGGCGATAATTTTGATACTCGTTTCTAATTTTTTTGAACCTTAATTCCTTTAGTATTCTCTCCTATTATCTCGCTCTTTAGTAGCCCTCCTATTGGAGACTGCTTCCACCTGCTTTTTCTGTCGGCGAGAAATTAAAGTTACTTCGAAAAGTTTCTTTATCACATCGGAAGTAGATGTAGAACTGCATATCAAAGAATCCATCTTCCTATCTTCAATTCATTGCAAAATGAATCCTTGAAATATACTAACTTTCTCCGACTTTGACAACGTGGTTAAAACAATTAAGTTTGTAACCTGATTTAGTTGTCATCCGTTCAGCTTGTACTTTGCACTGCATTGGCAGAATAACGGCTTAAATCTGATATTATTTTATACCAAATGTTTTTGGTAGCTCGGCAAAGGAATCAATGTAATGAATGTCGACTATAATTAAGTTATTAAGCTTTGGTAAGCAATCCAAATTTGACTTGGAAAAGTTCTCATAGCATCGTTTTAATTAGTTGTAATTTGGACGTTTAAATTTTAAACTCATTTAGCTTCAAATATCGTTCAATAGTCAAATTTCAATAATAAATAAATTAATATATTTCATTTTTGGGGCTATCATTTCATTTTTTATCAGATTTAAACAGTAATAAGAAAATTTGTATCCGAAACCAGTTTATAACAGTTAATCGGATATCATGTTATCTATAAATTCAAAATAACGGGGAAAGCCAATGAACGAGTCACCCAATCCCAACTTCTTGTCCTATTTCGCTAATTTTTGTTTCTATGAAAGTTTATGTCCTCTAGATATGTCATCAAAGCTCGCTCCACTTCATCCACCACTTTAGACAGAAAATAAAGAACGATCTCACTGTATACTGTCAATGAATAAAACCTATGACAGGATTTCCAGACACAACCTTTATATTGATTCGGAAGATTTTTGCCTGGCAATGAATGTTTATGATTTCTTAAAACATCATCACTGGTCGTAACCCGTTTCCTCTCTATTTCGACAGATATCGTAAAATAAAACTTTGACACAGCCTTCAGCCTTAACAACGTTCATTTCACCAATTTTCCCCTCCAATTTCCCAATGTCGTCACTTTGAAATATAGATACCCATTTACAAAGTTCTGTTAGTGTTATGTAGTTTTTGTTTATATTATTGTAACTACACGTTTATTATATCTTTGGGGTGATAAGTTCATTGAAGTTGTTTTACATGACTAAATAATTCTTTAATTCTAACCACCTTCAACGCCTTAACCAATAATGTTAATAGAATCATGTCCACCAATTTCGATGAAATGCACGTTATCAAACAAAAGAAAATGTAATTTTAAATTGTAACTTTATAGTAATCAGAAAGCATTTTGCTTTATTATGCTAACAAATTGGTGAAATTAATTAACGAAATTTTTCTTGTAAAGTTGGAGGCTCTGCCTAAGTTTTATATTGAAATATTGATTAATTGATAGAAAAAGGATTGATTGAAGAAAAAGATTCGAAGAAAATTGATTCGAAAAAGGTACACAATCCTTGATGATGTTTATATGTTTAATAAGCTTTCATATGAAGAAAGAACTGGTGAAATCGGTACATTAAATATTTCATTTATTGTCCGTGACTAGAAAATTCCGTCAAAGTTTTTACTACAAAGAATGTACAATAAAGTAAGGTTGTTTGATTCCAACCAAAAATTGATGGTACTTGAACATAGGTATCCATTGGTCACCTACTTAAATTTCATTAAGAAGTAAAAATTGCCAAAATCGTGTCCAATGGTTATGTTTGAGATACTAATTTTTTAGTTTTACCAATTACTTTGAATTTACAGATTGTTTGCAAACAACTGATCACTAGAGGGGCTAGTTGAGTTGTTATTTTTTATCAATTGTCGTCGTTTAATCGTAATATAACTATATCCATACCATAAAAATGGTTAATTACTACAAATAATTATTAATTTTAGTGGTAATAGCTTCTTAATTACCTGTCTTTAAATATTGAATTAATTCTTGTGCGTTATAAATAGACTATAAATTAGACCAAAGTTGCTCATCCACCTTCGGAGATGCCGTGTTTCCCCAATGGAAAATTTCTGGGATCGCTTTTGCAGCAGA
Source organism: Argiope trifasciata (assembly GCA_026543055.1). Lineage (NCBI taxonomy): Eukaryota > Metazoa > Arthropoda > Arachnida > Araneae > Araneidae > Argiope > Argiope trifasciata. Next base: position 601,348 of record JAPMOQ010024668.1, on the reverse strand, counting down.
CAATGTTTTCTGGCATATATACCTAGTACTTAGTTTACTAGGTATAAGCCAAGGTGGACGCTTTCTTTTTACATTGTTATAATGCAAACAAGCCCACTTACGTTGAATTGTAAACATGTTGTTTGAGAACATTTTCATATCAGAAATACAAAAATTTTAAATCGGCTGCTCAATATCAACATATTTGACGAGCAAAAGGGAACAGGTAAAATTTTGTTTGCGTATTTCAGTCGTTGAAAAATTCCTTTTTTCAAGGAATGAAATTTTTGAGTTGAAACTAGCTGCCAATATTGGTAGCAGAAGTGATAGAAAGGTATCTGTAACATCGCCGGGAAGCAAGCTGATTTCGTAGAATCGTAACTATGTTTTTTAAAAGTAATTTTAAATTCAATGCAATTTTTTAAAACCAGCGGCAGAGTGATTTTTTTTTTGTATGCGTTTCAAACTTTCAAAAATAAATTTTTCAGTTGAAGAAAGTCTCCACTACTGCAAAGAAATCAAACCAAATCACCTGCAGCATCGACGATTTCGATGAGAAGAATGTAGAAATCCCTAATTCCCTTCTTGAGTACAGCCAACCACCTCACCACCACTGAACGTAGCAGTTTCTACAGGATTGGTTGTGGTCGATTGCTGTCTTTAGAATTTCCATCCTTACATTAACCGATTTATCAAACCATCACTCTCCTCGAGGAAATTGGAGACATAGCGGTCAATTACTGTTCTTCCTCCTCGCCTTCCTATAAAACAAGGAGCAAGCAATCACTAACAGGAATTAAAAATATTTCTTCAAATTCCCTTTACATAACAGAAATATGAGCATTTTCAAACTCTCAAGCAGTTGGTAAAAAACTGATAATCTTTGATATCATGTCATTCATGATTTTAAGATTACCTAGCACCATCGGTACTGTACTTGGGTAATTATTTTCTATCTTCAGGGTTTTTTTTAACTCTGAAATTTCAATACATTCCTTTAAATAGTAGTAAACAGTACCAATTTCTCCACAAATGAATTTATTTTAATGCATTCTTCCAAATATTTGAAAATATGCAGGCAATCTGACATGTCCAGATATTATTTGGATTATCAGTCGCCCAGGAGCAGAACCACTGAACGTGCTTGGTTGATATTGAAGTATATAAAACGGGTATGCAGTGTCTATCTAAACATAGTGCGATTAGCGACATAATGGGAAAAGCAGCGGATTTATCAGACTTTGATAAAGGTCAAATCTTTATGACTCGGCGACTTGGAACATCAATATCAGAAACGGCGCTTTTAGTGAGCTGTTCACGTGCAGTTTTTGTAAGCACATATCAATGGTGGTGCAGGGATGGTGAAACGGCAAGCCGCCGGCCAAAAGTATGTCGTCCACGGCGCATTGATTCCAGAGGAGAGCGGAGATTGCTACGCATTGTTCGCCGTGAGCGAAGGGCTACAACAGCAGAAATCACCACCAGTTACAACAGTGGTGACCCAGGCAGTGTTTCTCAACACACTATGCAGCGTACATTGCTGCGTATGGGCCTACGCTGTCGAAGGCAGAAGCATGTTCCAGCACTAATGGAACGTCATCGCCAGATGCGTCTGCTATGGGCCAAGAAACATCGGAATTGGACACCAGAGGAATGGAAGAAGGTTGCATGGTCCAACAAATCACATTTTCTGGTCCATCACCTCGACGGGCGTGTGAGAATACGCCGATTTCCAAATGAATCCCTTGCTCCCGGATGCACAGTTGGACGGATACAAGCCAGTGGTGAGGGTATTATGGTGTGGGTAATGTTTTCATGGAGCACATTAGGACCCATAATCCCCATAGAACAATCCTTGACGTCTGAAAGGTACGTGAACATGGTTGCAGACCAGGTTCACCCATTCATGGCAACAGTGTTTCCTGCGGGGGATGGCGTGTGCCAACAGGATAATACACCATGTCATAAGGGTCGAATCGTCATGGATTGGTTCGAGGAACATTCCAGTGACTTTCAAGTCATGTCTTGGCCCACAAACTCACCTGGCATTAATCCAATAGAGAAATTGTGGTCCTACTTGAAAAACCAAATTTGTGCTGCCACTCTACCGTCTCGCAATATGAGGGAATGCAGGACCAGTTGGTGAGCGCTTGGTACCAGATACTTCAGACTACCTATCAGCACCTTGTGAAATCAATGCCACGGCGGGTGCGAGCAGTTTTGAGGGCTAAAGGTGATCCTACATGTTATTAGCAGGGTGGTCATAATGTAATGGCTCTTCGGTGTATATATATATATATATATACTGATGGGAAAAAAATCCAAACAATAGGAAGGAGCTGTGCTAGATAAATGAAATTTGGTAGGCGTATTTATATATCTGAAAGATGACGTCGATTCAAATTTCGAGCTACGCGCGTAAGTGTGGCACTAGTAGCGACACGATGAACATGCAAATGAGGTTCGCTTTATATAAGCGCTGTAAGGTTCGAGATCGTTATTTACAGTTGAGATTTGACGTAGTGGGTTAATGTTAGTCAAGGATGCCTCTGAGAAGACGAAGAAGCCATTATCAACAGCTCACTGAGTTTGAACGAGGTCGTGTTGTAGGGCTACGAGAAGGTGGGTTTTCTTTCCGCGATATTGCTGAAAGACTTGGCAGGAATGTATCCACTGTGCATGAGTATTGGCGGCAGTGGTCAAGGGAAGGTACTACCTCAAGAAGACCAGGTTGCGGCCGATCACGTGGTACTACTGAGAGGGAAGACCGTCGTATTCGGCGTATGGCTGTGGCTAATCGTACAGCGTCTGCAGCTGAAATTCGAGCTGCAGTTGGCACCACAGTGACACAACGAACTGTTACAAATCGGTTACTTCAAGGCCAGCTCCGAGCCAGACGCCCTGTACAGTGCATTCCACTGACTCCAAACCACTGCCGTTTGCGAAGTGGGTGGTGTCAAGCTAGAGCTCATTGGAGGACGGAGTGGAGATCTGTTGTGTTTTCTGATGAAAGCCGGCTCTGCCTTGGTCGCAGTGATAGCCGTTTGTTGGTTAGAAGGAGGCCAGTAGAATGCCTGCTAGTGACCTGTCTGCGGCCTAGACACGCAGGGCCTACTCCGGGAGTTATGGTTTGGGGAGCATTTTCGTATGACAGCAGGAGCACTCTCGTGGTTATTCCACGCACCCTGACTGAAAATTTGTACGTCAGTCTAGTGATACAACCTGTTGTGCTGCCATTCATGAACAGCATTCAAGGGGGTGTTTTCCAACAGGATAACGCTCGCCCTCATACCGCTGTTGTAACCCAACATGCTCTACAGAGTGTCGAAATGTTGCCTTGGCCTGCTAGATCACCAGACCTTTCTCCAATCGAGCACGTATGGGACATCATTGGACGACAACTCCAGCGTCATCCTCAACCAGCATTAACCGTCCCTGCATTGACCGCCCAAGTGCAACAGGCATAGAACTCCATCCACAAACTGATATCCGACAACTGTACGACACAATGCATGCACGTTTGCATGCTTGCATTCAAAATTCTGGCCGTTACACCTGTTACTAATGTACCAACATTTCACATTTGAAATGGCTCTTCTCGCCAATGGCTCTACCTGTGATCTTGAAACTTTAATCAATTAAATAATCAAAATTTAAATTAATCAATCAAAATTTTAAATCAATCAAAATTTTATTCTTATATTTTGTAATTTTTTTCCAATTGTAATGCTTATATACAACCCAACACCAAGCAAAAATTATTGTACAGTAATGAAATTTTAGGAATACATTTGTCTAGGTAACATATTTAATTGATTAAAGTTTCAAGATCACAGGTAGAGCCATTGGCGAGAAGAGCCATTTTAAATGTAAAACGTTGGTACATTAGTAACCGGTGTAACCGCCAGAATTTTGAATGCAAGCATGCAAACGTGCATGCATTGTGTCGTACAGGTGTCGGATATCAGTTTGTGGGATGGAGTTCCATGCCTGTTGCACTTGGGCGGTCAATGCAGGGACGGTTAATGCTAGTTGTGGATGACGCTGGAGTTTTCGTCCATTGATGTCCCTTACGTGCTCGATTGGAGAAAGATCTGGTGTTCTAGCAGGCCAAGGCAACATGTCGACACTCTGTAGAGCATGTTGGGTTACAACAGCGGTATGAGGGCGAGCGTTATCCTGTTGGAAAACACCCCCTTGAATGCTGTTCATGAATGGCAGCACAACAAGTTGTATCACTAGACTGACGGAAAAATTCGCAGTCAGGGTGCGTGGAATATACACGAGAGTGCTCCTGCTGTCATACGAAATTGCTCCCCAAACCATAACTCAAGGAGTAGGTCCTGTGTGTCTAGGCCGCAGACAGGTCACTAGCAGGAATTCTACTGGCCTCCTTCTAACCAACAAACGGCTATCACTGCGACCAAGGCAGAGCCGGCTTTCATCAGAAAACACAACAGATCTCCACTCCGTCCTCCAATGAGCTCTAGCTTGACACCACTCACTTCGCAAACGGCAGTGGTTTGGAGTCAGTGGAATGCACTGTACAGGGCGTCTGTCTCGGAGCTGTCCTTGAAGTAACCGATTTGTAACAGTTCGTTGTGTCACCGTGGTGCCAACTGCAGCTCGAATTTCAGCTGCAGACGCTGTACGATTAGCCACAGCCATACGCCGAATACGACGGTCTTCCCTCTCAGTAGTACCACGTGATCGGCCGCAACCTGGTCTTCTTGAGGTAGTACCTTCCCTTGACCACTGCCGCCAATACTCATGCACAGTGGATACATTCCTGCCAAGTCTTTCAGCAATATCGCGGAAAGAAAACCCACCTTCTCGTAGCCCTACAACACGACCTCGTTCAAACTCAGTGAGCTGTTGATAATGGCTTCTTCGTCTTCTCAGAGGCATCCTTGACTAACATTAACCCACTACGTCAAATCTCAACTGTAAATAACGATCACGAACCTTACAGCGCTTATATAAAGCAAACCTCATTTGCATGTTCATAGTGTCGCTACTAGCGCCACACTTACGCACGTAGCTCGAAATTTGAATCGACGTCATCTTTCAGATGTATAAACACGCCTACCAAATTTCGTTTATCAAGCACTGCTCCTTCCTAGTGTTGGGATTTTTTTTCCATCAGTGTATATATTTAAAACAATTTTTTGTAACATTATATGAATGAAAAATTCATAAAAATATTTTATCAAAGTTTATAATTTTTCATTTTTTAAAACAAAATTTAAGCTCTTTTCAACACCTTGTAATATTGTTGTATTGCAACCAGATAAAAAAAAATTGGGGCTTAAATGCTAACTTTTCACCACTATTGCCGAACTAAAATCCAAGAAAAATTTTTATCTGCCCTTTTTAAAAATTTCCATTTTTTAAATTTTAAGCTATTTGCGGCACCTTAAGATAATGTAATATTGCAACCACATTTTTTAAATATTGTTTTTGAACTTAAAAGGCAACTTTCCAACACTATTACCAAATTAAAATCTAAAAAAAAATATTTAAAAAAATAAAGCAATTTTTGTTCCACTCTATTGTGGAATAAAGTTGTAAACACAGCTGCGTATGTTCTAAATAGAATAAGGTCTATTGCAGAAGAAAAAATATTTACCTATAAAATGGGATTCAAAAGGAAATTTTCTATTGACTGCTGTGATATTTATGTAAAGAAATAACTATTTTTTAAAATTTTGTAAATATATTTTGATTGATGGATGATACTGTTGATTTCTAGTTATTCTTTTCACTTTGATGTAATAAAAGTTATTTTTAAACTAAGTAAATATTATGATGTGATGAATAATGATGCGTTTTATTCAATTTTGATAAATTAATTTGCAATGATAATCTTTGTATTTAAAAAATGATGTTTTTTTTAATTTTAAAAACTGTAACTGTTGATTTGACCAAAATTTAAAGTTTTTATGCACCATTTTTAAAAAGAATTTGGTTCAAATGAATTGTTCCCATTTAATTCTGAGCACACGTTAAAAAATATGTATATTTAAAGCAGTCCAAATTCTGTCTTTTCTTAAAACGTTGTTTACCAAATTCTCAAGCATTTCTCGGCCGTTTTTGTGATCATGTGTCCCATCCAACTGAAATGATGCTCAATATACATAACGCTATTTTTTTTATCGTGGTGCATTGAATGATATATGTAGGTTTTAACTAATGTTTAGTGTGATTTGGTATAATTTCAAATTTATCAATTAAATAATTATTTAACCACACTTTTGAAATAATTGCTTTATTCACATTCCAAATTAGGAAAAAAAGAAATTCAATAAAAAAGCCATTAAAGGCCTTTTTTTGTGTGATGAGAAAGATGATTTTCGTATTTGGCTGCCAGATGAGAAGGATATCGGGCTATCAAGAGACGTTTTTGCACATATATAATGAAACAGATCGCAATAGCATGATATCGTGTATTCATTTTAAAGTAAAAATCTTCCAACATGACCACCTCTATATGATATTAGGTAAGTAAGGCGCGTCATTGCCCTTATTACAACTGAGTATAACAAGTCTGTGCCAATGATATCGATTATCCGTCAAATGGCATCTTTCGATTCCACCAAAGTGGATGAGGTGCCCCATTACACACAAGACTTTAAGTAAACACGCATTAAAAAACCTGTCAAGTCTCATGATTGTGAGGACCTCTTAAATTTACAATCTCATGTAATCACTCTGTTTTCAGAGAAAGTGTCCAAAAGGGAACGTCCGCATACAAAGTGAAATGGAGCTCTTCACGAAAGGAACGACAAACGCTTGTCTTTCTTGCACAACGTGATTACGCAAAAGCATAACAGGCAGTTCTGAAATTACAGTACAGATTTTCCAGTTGGATACAGGAAAACTCTTTCCAAAAATGAAAGGCTCGGTGAAATCATGCCGAATAGTCATATGAGGAGAGGTCAGGTGTTTGATCAGGCATTTAGTAAAGTTTGATGCCTCTCAGATATGATTGTTTTGTGTATTGACAATCTGCAGAGAAAAGTGGACTTCATCCGTCTTTATAACATTCAGCAACCATTAAGCGCTATGTTCCATTTGTGTCAGCACTTCTATGAAGCAAAGTTTAGTTTTTCGTCTGTATCTGAAGGTAATAACTGATGAAGTACCTGTATCTTTTACAGATATAGATCTATAATCCACGCGGAATGAGTGGAACCACTACTGCTACTCTTTGTTGATGTCTCGGTTACCAATTCTTTCATAACGTTTCTTGTGACATGGACGGGACCCCCGTTCATGGTTGCTCTGTCATATCATAGAAGATCCTCCAAATTCCTCTTTCCCAAAAACATCGTACTAAATTCAAAATCTCATTCAATGATTTTTTTTTTAGGTTTTAGTTCTTTTTCAATATAAAACTTCGGTAATGAAATAAGTGTGGATTCTCCCTCCTTATATAAAAATTTAACAGCAAACGCATTTATTAACAATAATATTCTACCGAATGACGAATCTATTTAATTCTTCAACTAAGTATTTTAGTGCTAGCTTGATTTATATAAAACGTCTCAGTATGATACGCCAGTGTCCTCTTCCAGTTACTTTTGGAATTATTTTTTATAAATGAGGTGGGGGAACAAATGCCCTTTTCATATTCATATAAACCAGGATTTTTTTCAAGCTTAACTATTTTTATCGCGGATTTTTGAAGGTTACATGAATTTATGACGCATTTTTAATATTTAAATCAATATTTAAACTTATCTAAATGTATACCCGGGTATGAATATGTTAAAAATTTTGAATATAAATTCATACAACTGTTTTTAACTTGCTTGTGTGTGTGTAATTATAATTGTAATTGTGCTTAAACTAAAGGGTTCGAATTCTAACTTTCTTAGAAATCGAATTCTCCTTGATTGTGGTCTTGTCATTGTTGTCTGAAGTAATTATATGCAAAAATTAAATACAGAATATTCTTTAAATGTGCTGTTCTACAAGTAACGCTCTCATGGTTGAACCTTTTATTTGACCAAAATATGAAGGCAAGTTTATTAAGAGTAAAACTTCCCTAATCCTCGTTTTACATGATCTTCATGTTTCCAATTTAATATTATGGAAGAAATACTTATGAAATATCATTTTCATACAATATGATCAAGCAAATTCAGACATAAGGTACAAAAAGTCTCTTAAAAATAAAGTACAATAGGTATTTTTGTTGCGGTTAAGAGTGATTTAATTTTAAAGTTGTTTAAAATTGGTAGATAAATGTGATATGAAATTATTTGGCTGCATATCAGATAGAATACAGTTAGTAAAGTAACGATTTTTTTTTCTAAATTGCATAATGACCTCAATGATTGGAATAGTGGTCAGGTGAGGAGACTGACAATCAACATTTAAACCCCTCGAAATTCCACCCTGAAGCGTAGGAGAATTTATTGTGAGGAAATGAGTAAGAATTGAAAATAAGCTTTCGTTTAATCAAATCCTGCAGTAGCTCTGAAAATAAACTAATGGAAGAAGGAAGAGTAACATTGATAAAGTTTGCTGCTCTAATAATATAATAATGAGGAAAGAAGTTAAAAATTGTAGTATTATTAATAAATAAAAAGGGCATGGTAAACTTGTGTCTATTTGTAAAATACACGATATTTCCTGAATTAATAAAAGTTTACCGAAGTTATATTCCCTGATTTATCAGGATAAATCTTAAAAGAAAAGAAAAGCGTAATAGTGTTTTACGTGAAGTTTTATACATTTTAAAACGCTGTTTGTGTTTCAAATGAAATCAAACATTAAATAAAACATAAATTCAGGATTTTTCTTTTAAAACTAATCTAAAGACTGAATCTAAAACTAAATATATCTTTGAATGGCAACAAACATTAGTTCATTACTGGTATCATTTCATCCAGAAATCAGCATAAATAATATTAAGATGTCTCCTTTCTATCTCAGAAAAAAAAATCATTTTCAAAGGATGAATCTATTAAATATTGTCACATCATATGCCAAAAGGCAGGAATGTGTTTTAAAAGCAATAAAACTAAGGATAATTTTATCAGGAAATTTTTCTTGTATGATTTATCGAAATACCTTTGAATTCTTAACACAAGTTATATATTCCCATATTTTGAGCATTAGAGAAAGATCATTAGCAATGTTATCGTTATTAATCATATTACCATCACTGGAACAGAAGAGGAATTTTAATAGTCTCTTCTATTCAGTCCAGCAGTTTTGATCTCCAATCGAAAATTAAAAACGAGGCTCTTTTTGAGAGCAATTGTGCAGGAGCAAATTTTTGTTGTGAGCAAAAAATTGGAAAGGGGTGCCTTCTTGCTCTATCATCTGAACTAACGAATATTTCCAAAGTCATTCACTAGTTTGTTAACTTTTAAGTATCCAAACCATTTTTATTTAACATCTCCAGCATTTTTAAAGTTTAGAATATCATAAATAATAATATTATACCTCATGTAGCAAAATAAGACATTTTTTAATAGCGCATTTATTCAACGCATAGAAGTGCGAATAAAAATTGGCAGAATACGAATTTTTTTACTCAAATAAAATGTGCATGAAGTTCAGAAAAGTAAATGTTGTATGAAAATTTGATCTCTCCGAATTCTGTTTTCGAGAATCAAAATGAAATAATCTTTTAGTACGGCTCCTTAAGAAATAAAAAGAAAGGTGCTTTAGAAGAACATAATATTGAGGACTCCACTCGCTGCAGATCTCTGATTGGTTTTTCTATCATCAATTCTTAATGCACTTTTTTCAAAAGAAAAAGTGACTTTTTATCTTGTTAAAATTAATTTGTTTATTTGCCCTCCTTTTAAATGATTTGTTAATTAAAAAGATAAATATTATTTTTATGCCTTCAAATTCAGCAATTTGGAACAAAAATTTAATTACCTTTAAATTAATTCGCTTTAACTTTTAATCAAAATTGGATAAAATTAAAAGCATTTGATCATCAAAATACAATCTAGTTAGAATCCAATGGATGAGTCACTTTTTTTCACAACAATTAAAAATGAGGAAAGAAAGGGTCCCATGAAGAAAGCTGTTTCCTTATCGAACTATTCTAATGAATATAACCCATTCCAAAAAACTACAGAAATGAAATAAGATAATTATGACTTACTAAAACAAAAACGTTTGAATTTTAAATCAAAATGTTACGTTACGAAACCGATCTCAAACAGGTGTGTGTGCATAAAATTTCCAATTGCAAAAAAAGTTGAGGCACCTTACATCTGCCAATTTTTTAAATTAAAGTTCATAAGAGTCATTCAGGTAAATTCATAAGAGTAATTCAACTAATAGGGATTTGAATCTCTAATCCGAGACAACATCATAGCATAATAATGTTTTAAGTTTTGTCCATCTGTCTTCACATTATTCTCAAAATTTTACTCTTAATTACTGTAACGACTATGTGTATTCTTACAATATAGGCTCATATATATAAATACTGCTGCTAAAACAATGAAAAATATACTTTAAACTACTTTGAGAAGTGTTAAAAGGAAAGAAATAAAATCGATATAATAGAAATACTACTTTTTAGAAAATAATTTTAAAATTCTATAAGAATACTAGATAACAATTGCCAAATTTAATGAGGTAAAAGTTCGATTTCATTGAACAGATTCATATGAATTGATTTTTATTTCAATATATATTTTAAATTTTGAAAGAAACATTTCTTACTGAGCATCTTCTCAAGGACGTATTCTAGGGCCAACGAATATTCTACAAAACGTTTTGTATTATGCGTGTAGCATGAATTCAATCTACAAGGGTTCATCAATATTATGTGCAAATCTTATTCAATTGGTATTTAGTTGTGTATTTATTTGTAATACAAATGCGCCTTTTTGTAGCATTTTAGTCTTAATATCGGTTTACCAGTGACTTTGAGAACTGTATTGATGAAGTGTTAGTGATGTCGAGTTATTTTCAAAAGTCAAAAATTAGTAAATACCCAAATATAAATAATGGAAAAACAATCTGAATAAATGTTAGAATGTTTTTTAAATATATGAAAAATTAAAACTTAAGAATTTATTGGCTAGTAAACCGTACTTATATTCGGGGAGAAAGGAAAAATTTTGATTATTCCTTGGAATTAGAATAGTCAGCGTTGATAAATGACATCATTTACCTTTGTGGTGCTATACATTATGATTCGATGTAGTCTTAAATGCCATAAGAAATGCAAATTTATGGACATATACCGCAATTTAAAGAAAGATTTTCTAAAAATAATTAATTATAAAGGTTAACACAAAAGTATAAATGACAGAAAGTTAACAATTAGAAAAGTCAATAGATCCTACTAAGAATTTTTATTTCAGTCGGAGGACTACAATTGACACTGTAGAATAAAAGTTCTCTAATTCTAAAATAAAAGTTCTCGTTCTGATCAATCATCTTAATTTAAATCAATTTATAGACGTCTCTTATTAAAGAAAAACTAAAACTGAGAGAAAATTTTAAAAAAGAGGGAAAGCTCTATCTCTAAGCATAGTTCGGAATGCAAATACGCTACAGTTTTCACAGCCTTGTTGCGAAACGGAAATTCTCTGTGAGTAGAGACAATAGGAAATTAGGATTTTCTTTTTCTAAGAATTATGTAAAAGAAAAAAAAGGGGGGGAATTTAGGAAAAACGTTATTTATTTTATATTTATTTGAAACTTTTTGGATCGAATAAAAAAAGAATTGTGTGGAATAACCGTAAAAAAAACTTGTATTCAAAGAGTTTAGTTAAACATTGAGATGGAAACATGTTTGAATGCTTCTAGTGTCATTTATTTAATATTTACAAATGAAATTATGAATCATTGGTTTTACATTTTAAAAATAATTTACAGTTTGCAATTAAATAAAAGATTTCAACAATAATTACGTTTTTTCCATAGTAATTAAGCTCAAGTTATCAGCTCTACATACTGGCTTTAAATATCATATAGCATTCCGAAATTTTTGATATTACTCTGCATTCACGTGACCCATTAAACACTTTTGGATACTTGTAGAAATGTTATATTCTAGTAAATTTCAAATAAAAACAATCTGATATCTACTCTTCAGCAAGTATGTGACTCCAGAGACAGCAAATGTTGTTAAATCAGTAACAAAAAAGATAAAACATAGTTATTGTTTCTAAAGAATAGCATGAGGTATTAATTAAAAATCTTTACGGAAATATTCAGCATTATGAGCATTGTCCTAATAATGTTTTCACACGATAATGGATTGCATTTATTTTACAAATTTTTTGTTTACAATTTATTAATAGTTTTCCATTTCACATATTTAATGACATATTTTGATTTTAAAATTATTTTTTAACATAGTCTTTTTTTAAATCATATTCTACATTCATAGTATATTTAAGAAGTCTGTGCCCTAGCTTAAATGTACAGGCATAGTAATAAGAAAAACATTTGGTAGTACTCAACATAATATTTCAATTCGGATTGGTCTCAAATTAGAATTTCTTACCTAGCAAAAACAATACAATAAATGCAAATGTCAAAAACATTGTTTTTCATTTATTAAGCCTTTCAAACAATTTATAAGTTTTATTTTAGTAATTAAGTTATATTACTCCGAAAGCAATGAAATATAATTATTTTGGAATGTCGACTTCCAGACAATATGAAATATCAAAACTTCCAAAAGACAACGAAGGTAAGTACCCTACTTGATTACCTGAGTTTATTTTCATCTCAAGTAATATATTGCAATTAAAACGAAACATCGCACGACAGAATAATCAGATTTGAAATAATATAGCGCCAAACATGGCGACCCCATTTCTGCGTTCGGAAAATACTACTCCGATTCATCACTTCTTCCGACCAATCCTTGACCTTCTTCCGCACAGCTCTCATACGCCTAAATATCTGAGGCATGACACAAGTTCTGTGATTGGTTTAAAGTTAATGGCAGTTTTTGCTACCCGCTGAGAGAAGTAATGGCTTGTTTGACAGATGGATTTCTTCTTCTATGAGAGCGTGCAACAAGAAAAAATATTTGTTAAAAAGGAGGGGAAAAAAGAAAGACTAACAAGGCAAAAGAGTGAATTTCATTCCAAAAAAACGGAGGAAATAAACTTCTTATACTTTTTTAAGAAACATACCAAATCAAGATTGTAAGATAGATAAAATCTTGATTTTAAATCAGAATTGGACAACAGAGTATATATTGCTTTTAAAAACATTTTTGACTCATTTGGCTAATATACTATTAACGCATTAAAGGCGGGATTCGTAGTACTACGATCTGATCCGCGTTACCTAGCATACTTTCGTCAAGATGCCCCGCTTTGAAAGTGTTAATAAATTTGCGAAAACCTCTTTAGTTTCTAAAGTTGGATGAAGATTATTTCAAAAGGAGCATTCCTGTTTAAGAATGCGTTGAATTATATCATTGAGATGTATGTAAAAAAACATAAAAGTAGTTTATATATTTTGAAATGAAAAGGATTTTATCTTTGGTTCATTGTAAAACTGGTTATGATAATACCAGTTTCACAATGAACCAAAGATAAAATCATGTTCATAATAAGAAGATTTTTTATAATATGCATGTATTTCATAATTTTGCACAAAAGTTTTACTCGATAAAAATTATGAATAAATATCTTATTCTGTTATTATCAGAATTTAATTGTAGTTCTTCTTTATTCAACTACATCATTATTAAAATCTAAATCAGCATGTGCTTTCACTTTGTTATTGTATTTCAAATTTCAAACTCAAAAATAAACACAATAATTGAGGGAGAATTAAGATGTTTTTCGTTTGAAGTCAGTTAGTTGTCGACATTAATTCTTTGTCTTGTTCCTTGTTTTGAATTCACTCTCAGATTCAAATGAAAAAGACATTTTTAAACAGATTGTTAAATAAATAAATAAATAAAAATTTAAAGTGAAGTTTATTATTGATATAGTTGACAAATCAGGAAAAAATGTTTGTTTAATTAGCAAACACTGCAATACAAATTTATTAATCAACGAATATAATTTTAATTCAACGTACATTAAAAAAATAAATATAAAAGGGAATTAGAACGTTAACATTTGTTGAAAGGACAAAGGTAAGAAATTGCTTGTTAAACATAGATTGTTCTAATTTTAATTGTTATCCAAAATAATAAAATTATATGATACTAAAGAAAACCAGAGGAGAAGTACCTATTTTGATAAAACGGAAATTCCTAAAGAAAGCTTTGATAGGTATTTATGATTTTAAAAAAATGACCTTGATCTTAAAATAGTTAAATTATGTAATTTTTATTCTAATTTATATCCTAAAATTTTCAAAAACTTCACTTTCCCTCAATTTAGTAATATTTAAAAAAATGTTGTAGCAAAATTTCGGATATTGAGGCAACAAGCAATCTTCTTTAAAATTTATGTTTTAGCGATTTTTCTAGACTGTTGTAATTTAGAAGGATTAGTAAGGAACTGTTTATCTATGTTTTATAACAGAATTTCACAACTGAAAATATTCTTTCTCCCCTCAACTCTTCTCCGACTTTACTAAACTCAATAAATGGCGCCGAGCTTTTTAAAACTAAATCACATGATAACGATGCTCTTAGCGTTTCAGCCTGAAACGTGGGAACTTTCAGATAGCTAGTTTCCCCTATGATCAGGGGTAAATCATGAATTTTTTTAAAAAATTTGTATATATCTTTTTTAGAGGATAATTAATTTCATCATAAGTTTTGTTTAAAATATAGTTTTTGAATCCCTAAATTTTCGATGCTTTTACTAATTTTATAGTTTGATGTTTATTTCTAATTTATTTATTTGATGCTTAAATTACTTTAATGTTAATATTTTATTTTTTCTCTGTTTAACTCTGACATAAAGATTTTTAATTTTTAAATTCTCATGTTTGAATTTCTATCAAATACTTTTTATTAAATCTGTAATCTTGCTGATATGGTTTTCTTAATATCAAGTTTTTTTTTTTTTTTTTTTTTTTTTTTTTTTTTGTAATGCGCATACTAAATTATGAATTCCAAAACCTCAAAAATTCACAGTTTAAATTCTTGCTTGATAAAATCTTCTGGCCAATTTTAAACGTTCTGTAGTTTTCCTATTTATAACCAAGCCAGCCTTTAGTCTATTGGACCGATTGCTTTCAATAGGACCCGGCATCAGAGTTCTCAAATATTTAAAATTATTCAAAATAAAATTCAAGTGGTATTTATTTTTAGTTCAATTATTTTAGGAACTTTCAAGCTTCTGAGATTCCCTTGTTGACTTGTAGACAGAATGTTTTTTATAGCCATCAGTATCAAAATTATAAAATGCAGTTACACAAAGGAAGGAAACGAAAAGATAGAATAAAGCATGTCTTTAGTCACCTCTCACAAGATCAGACGCTTTTTGCAAAGAGGGACAGTTGCTCTTCCATCTTGCCGCAAGTTTATGCAGTCTTGTGACCAGTCCTTTTACAAAGGAAGTTATGTAATTGTAGCACAAAATTTATTTCTATTTTCTTTTTTTTTTTTCTTCTTTTTTTTTTTTTTTTTTTTTGGTTGAGAGAAAAAAGAACAGGGAGTTCAAGCAATTATTTGTAAGGGAAAGCTCTTATTTTTTATTCACCCACATGTATACACATCCTGGTGCTCGTACTGTCTTATGTGTGCGTGTGAAAGGGGGGGGGCACTTGTCATCATACAACCTGGCAAATTGGTCAATCTGTCCCAGGTGTATTTCTTCGTAAGCACAAATAACTTCTCATTTAGGAACTATTTACATCCACCACTGAAACAAATTTTTAAAAACTGCATTTTTCTCGCAATTTTTCAAATTTTAACAAAACAGACAAAGAGAGCAGAGTCCTAACATAGTTCCACAGCCATGCTTTTGTAGTTCAGAAACGTCACTCATAAATGTTTAACCACATCTCGTTCGTTACGACTAGATCTTCTTTTGAACGATTCTTGAACATTTTCATTCGACCTCTTTTTCTAAGATTCCGTTTTAAAATCTTAACGGCACAATTTAAACTCATTATAAAAAAATTTGTTCATTTTTGGACCGTTAATTTTTTGTTAAAAAAGTTTTCAAACTGACTGGAGAATAAATTTCGCTTGAAATCTACCAAACCAAGTGTTAAAAGTTCCCGGAAGAGATCGAAGTGCCGCCAAACGGCGATTAACAATTTCGACCAGATTTTGCGCCCACGTAGGCATTTTGTTTAGAGATTAAATGATACCTTCGATTTCGAGTTTGTGCTTCTTATATTTTAGTTTTATATCGAATTATGGTGGATTTTAATGATTTTAATTTCAGTTTATAGATTTGAGATTCTATTGTAAGTTTGCGGGTAAATATGTTGTTTCAGTTCTATCTCTGAGAAAAATGCAGTTCTCGGCTGCTCATCATTATTTCCGTGCTTTCGTATAGAGAGGGGCATAAACCAATGCTAAATGCAAAAATTCAGTTTGAAATTTCATGAAATTCGTTTCCCAGTGCAAGAGCTACGAAATTTCCGTAGACAATACTAGAACCGTGCATTCACAAGACACTATTTTGAATGCAGTTGGTTAATATTTGTGAAAAGGAATTCGAAATCTACGGATTCTTAGATTATAACTTGGGAAACATCTACATTCTTATCGGACAAATATTTTGAATTGTTATCAGAGTTTGGATAGTGGATCAGAAAAAGAGCTCTCGTTTCTACATCGATATACAGTGACTAGAAAAATTCAGTATACACATACTTTCATCTTTAATTTTATTCTTTTTGATCTTCAAATTAATTAGGGCTAGTATTTATAAGAAAGACAAAATATACAATAAGAAAAGTATAAGACTAAAAAACAAAACGGACGAATCAATAATATTTTTATTACAATAATTTTTATGTCATGGTTACAAATTTCAAAGTCGCAAAATTGAGTATACATCTTGCAAAATCCGTCATAAAAAGAGAAATTTTTATATATAGGAATTGGATGGGACAGAATGCCCATTCAACCACATTTAGATTAGTGTCTAGGGTCACTGATTAAAGGAAAAGAAGCTTTTTAATAAGAAAGAAATTTATTTACAGTAAAGAATAAGGAAAAGACATTAACAATTAAGATAGGGCAGACTATTTACAATAGAGAAAAAAGTATTACTTATAGATGCCACCAAGGATGAAGCCTAATTACGTGTTTCATGGCGAAACTACGTTACATATTAAAAATTCATAATCGGAACGATATGACCCTCTCTGTCCCCGTCTGCCGAGCGAATGCGTAGTTCGCTTTTCTCAAATTTTACGTCACGCGTCTTAGACTTTGTTCAGTAGTATTTAGCGATACCCGTGTTGACATCTATTACAACAAATTGGAACTAAATATTTAATAGTAATGGCCGCTTATTAAATCTCTACAACTCGGCCAATCCTGATAGAACGATGACCTCATCATTATTCGCATACTGAAATTCAAGAATAATATTAAACTAAACTCGGCCAAACTGCTACAAAAAACAGCAAATCTAAAATTCACTTTAAGTATATCGATTGTTAAGAGAAAGGTACATAACACTAGCAGTAATAATTTGTTGATTACATCACTGGAAAAAACATTGAAAATATAAATGCAAAATTTAAAAGTTCACTACAAAATGAAAATATAATACACGGAGCATGAAAAAATGTGTATACTCATTGAATAAAAATTGTTAGAATATTAAAATATACATAAAAAGGAAATATATTACAGAATAAAATAGTTAATTAACTATCGCGCTGATTGCGTTTTATTCAGCCTGGTGAATAAGATTTAATCATATCAGCAGATGATGTGGTCATATTAGGACCTTCATGGTCGCCTACTTTCTCAACATTATACCGATCTCTCGGTTTTACTTTGATAATTTTGTATGGTCCTAAAAACCTAGGTCTTAACTTTAATCCAGTTCCAAATTGAGTTCGTTGAATAGCTACCAAATCCACTTTCTGATATACTGGGGCTTTCTAGCGCTTTCTGTCGTAGTTCTTCTTATTTTGGGCCTGTATATTCTGAATGTTTGCTTTTGCGTCTTGTCGAAGTAGATCTCTCTGCTCTTGAAATTCTTCCATTAATTCTTCCAACAGTAAGTCTCGTACTCGGGGGTCTTCTTTATTCCTCATAGGAGTGCCAGTTAACAGTTCAAAAGACGTCCATTTGGTACTACGGTTTGAGGTACTGTGAGGATTCTCTGTAGTCTGTCTACATGCTTGTACCATTTTGTAGGGTCATCAATAGTTAATTTGGTCAAGACAGGGATGAGTTTTCGATGTATTCTTTCTACTTGGCCGTTTCCCCGAGGTACTCCGGTTGCAATTTGTAGATGTTGGATATTCTCTTCGTTACAATAGTCACTAAAGGCTGTAGAAGTAAATGCTGATCCTCTATCAGTGATTATTCTCTTTGGATTGCCAAACGTTTTCTGTTGTAGTCTTAGTTTATCAAGTGCGTCCTCAGTAGAAGTAGATTTTACAGGATATAGCTATGTAAATTTAGTAAATGCGTCAACAGCTGTTAAGATATGTTGATATTTCTTGTTCGTGGATGGCATAGGACCTATAAAATCGACATAATAGGTACTTAGGGGTATATCTTCCTTAGGAAAAGGGTTTAAAAATCCTTCCTTCTTCCCAGTTTTCTTATTCGCTAATATACATGATACGCAGTTCAAGATTACATTTTGTACTCGTTTGGTTAAATTTGGAATAAAAAATTTCTGTTTGATGATTTCTTTGGTCTTCGGTGTTGAAAAGTGTCCTTTTTCATGAGCTAATCTGATTACTTCGGTTGGCATGTCTCGTGGAACAACTATTAATTCACGACCATTTTTATATTTATACAAGATTTCGTTTCTATCGAAAAAATTCTTGACTAACACTGCCACCGATTGCTGATCTTAAATTTTGGATATTTTCATCTTCTTGCTGAGCTCTTTTCAATCTTGCTGTAATAGTTTCGTTTGATATTATCGCTACTGCATTTCTGCTTAGAGCATCTACGTGTTGCATTCTTTTGCCAGGTCGATGAATTATTTCGTAGTCAAATTCTTCTAAAAGAAGTGCCCATCTGGCTATTCGAGTGACTCTTTTTTATCCATAGTCTTTTGGAAAGCGGAGCAGTCTCTCACAATCTTGAAGTGATTACCTAGAAGGTAGGTGAGAAATTTCTTAAGTGCTGTGACAATGGCGAGGATCTCTAATTCGTAGCTGCTATTCTTTTCTTCCACTGGAGAGGTTTTTTGAGACATGTATTGGACAGGATGCAATTTTCTATCTTCGCCTTCTTGCAGTAAAATGGCTCCATACCCATGTTGACTTGCGTCAGTATGTAATTCTGTTTTTCTTCCTTGTTCTAACCATTCGTCGATTTGTTTATTCATTGCTTGATTCTCAGGAAATGAGTCTTCTTGGAGTAAACTGGAATGTCGTCCTTTAAAATTATTCTCATGGATACATCCGTACTTTCGGTTTTTTCTGGCTTGTAACTGGAAATTAACTCTGGTAATTCTTTTCTTATTTCTGGATTAGAAATGTGCTCTATTTCGTCTTGTGGTCTTGCCTTGTATAGCTGCGTATGCATGGAAAATATTTCTACATCTTTTCTTTTTCGAAATTTAACGCCTTCTTTGGTGAAGTCAAGTGAGGCTTGTTCTAAAATGTCAGATCCAATAACTGCCTGAAAATCGAAATATGAAGTAGATACAACATGCCATGTCAGAGAATATTTTTGTCCATCTAATTCGATATCTTGCTGAAATGACCCTTTTGTTTCGACTTGTGACTTTCCCAAACCAGATAATATAATCATTTCTCTTGAGAGTTCTGAAGGCTTGATGATTTGTTTGCTAATATCTTCTCGGAGGAGTGTTTCTGAGCTACCAGTGTCGATTAATGCATCGATATTTTTGTTTCTTAAAGCTACTCTTCTTGTTCTCTTTTTCTCTCGGGAAATTTCGGAGCACGTTTGTGCAATAGGTGCTAAAGGCTTGCTATTTTTCGTATTTTTAGGTCGTCGTGGACAATCTACACCAAAATATCCGGATGTTTGGCAGTAACAACAATCCACAGATCTCCATCGTTTATTTTTTTCGATGTATGCGTTTCTATTTAGTTGCAAAGGTCTCTTCACAGACTTATTATTTTTCGTATTTTTGGATCATCCTGGACATTCTACGCCATAATGTCCTATTGTCTGGCAGTAACAACAATTCACAGGTCTAAATGGTCTATTTTCATTGACATATGAGATTCTGTTTGGCTGCAAGGGTCTCTTCTGGAATTTGTTATTTCTATCTTGGAAATTCGCTGGTTTTTCTTGGGTGATTCAGAAATTTATTTGCTCCTTTATTTTTTACTTCCCTTCTGAAGAATGGATCTGATGCTTTCGGTCTCAATGTCCTCCTGACATCGTCATATCGTGCGAATTTTTCTGCCAAATCAGTAGCTGAATTTATGGATGACCACTCATCAAGAAAGTGATTCTGAAACTCTGATGGCGCCTTCCGTTTCATCTGGTCCGCAATGATAAGTTCGCGTAATTTTTCGTAGGTGTCTATTTTCAGACATGTTAAGCATCCATCGAAGTAAGTCTGCAATTCTTGATAGAAATCTTGCTATGTTTTCTCGGGAGCTTTTTGATGAGAAACAAATAATTGTCGCAGTTTCTCCGGGGACAACTTGAATCTCTGTAACAGCAGATTCTTCACATGGTCGTAATCGTTCGATTTTTCCTCAGGTTCTCGAGTAATTAAATGAGCAACTTCCAGAGGAATTAATCCTAGTAGTCTCTGGACCCATTGAGTTTTCGGTAAATACGCTAAATTGGCATGATGCTCAAATAACGTTAAATTTAAACATGTCATTTTTCATGTTGAATCGGTGAAACATCTCTTGCGAAGTCTTATTAGTTACAGAAATATCTGCGGAGTTTTCATGACCAACATTTATTTGAGCTTGGATTTTCAGCTTTTCAAGTTCGTGTTCACGTTCCTCTTTCCTCAATTACTCTTTTTTTCTTTCTTTTTTTTTTTTTTTTTTTCTTCTTACTCCATCCGCAATCGCTCTTTTCTTTCCTCTTCCTCCATCCGCAATCGCTCGTTTTGTTTTTCTGCTTCTGCTAGATGTCTGTCCTCAATGATACAATCTAACATCACTTTGGCATCTTCTTCATCGTAATCATCGCTTTTTAAAATCAGATCTTTAATTTTGGGTTTCGTCAAGTCTGCTTCAACAGTTACGCTGAATTGATTCGCGAGAGCAATCAAATCTTCTTTTTTGCTTTTTAGTAAGAAAGACATTTTGAAAGAAAAAAGGGCTTGGTGCCAATCAAAGAACTGTATTAATTTTGAAAATTATCCGAAATTCTCTATACTTTAGCGTGTTTAAATAAAAGTCAAATTAAACTAGTTTTACTTTAAACTTGAAATTAAAAATTAATCTTTGGGTAATTTAAAACTAATTCCTTAAAACTAGATCTTAAAATGCACAAAATATTTTTACATAACTGAATTAAAGATTGAAAAAATAACACTTAATAACCTTCAAAATAATGCTTGGCAATAAATCAACTGTAAAGTAAGAAAACCCAAAATTACATCAAAAATATTGTTTGAATTTAAACCATAAACAAAGTAAATAAATTATCTTCAGTATTAATATATAAAAGTATTTGTACCATTGGAGTTCTATAATTTAAAATGCTATTAAAATGAATAGTAAATAAAATACCTTATTAGAAAACCATGAGTAACTTTCAGCAATAGAGAAAAAATATTTATGTTCAAAATAACTTAATGCGTTTAATTTTTAGATGTAAGCTTGGCATAAAGAAAGAAATTAAATTTTAAATATTTCAGGTGTTAATTTGAAGTATATATGCACAATTAGTAAAAAAAAAGTAAATACAGCAAACAATTGCTATTAAATTTGAGTTAAATATTGAAGACGTATTATCTTTTAAAAAAACTTCATAAAAATAACGTTCTTAGATATGAAAAGGAAAGTGCACACTTTGTACGATTGAAAGATGGGATGTGCTGAATCAGTACTCTAAAAATAAAATAAACCAGAACAGTTTCACGTAGCGCGAAAGGGAAAAATAATAAAAAGAATCTAGATTCAATATTTATTTAGACTGATCTCTTCGGTAGTGACTGAGATTATGAACACTTAAGGAGACTTGGAGCGTCGCTTCGAGGTCATATTAAATTCTATCAGAACGATTACTAAGTTTCAGTTTCGGTTCATAAAGTTACGGAACAAGAAATATCTGAAGTATGATAAATTAATTTGTAATTAAATAAAATACATAAATACAACAACAACTTGAAAATCACTATTTAGAATACCTTAAAAAGAGATATTATTACGCTCTTTTGATAACTGAAATTAAATATCAAAATAACACATATATTTCAATATATAAAAAAAGAACGATGAATATGCTATGAAAAGAAAAATAACTTAGAGATTATCAAATATTAAATAGTATAAAAACATTTTACAGACGGCGAAGTATCTTGGAGTTTTCAAGCATGCAGGAATATTTTATTTCAATGAATCAAATGTTGGATGCTGTTGAAGTTGAACAAAACAAAACAAAAATGCTCAGATGTTATGGCGCTTGTCTGGGATCGAAGAGGACATCGAAACAAAACTGATGAATTTTTTCGTGCTGGAAATTAACACACACACACTTTCTTCACTAGATTCGAATGTGGATGATTTTTGCCTTAAGATTTTAGAGTAAATGATAAATTATACTCAGTACAGGTGTCGACGTCCTGTACGAGTTTGTATTTGAACACTGGAAATCACAGACGGGAAGAAGTCAGACGATGATTTATTTCGAGGAGTGGATGTAAGGACGACACATTTCCTTATTTGCTGAGGTGGGAAAATTTTCTTGCGATCGCTGGGACGACTTTACTGTAAATTCATCATTTGATTGGAACACAACTATTTTTGGGATGAGGAAAATGATGAAGCTCGGAAATTCTTTACGGTAAGATGCCAATGTGGTGACGAGAAACTCTTGCGATGGTCGGGACGACTTCACTTATTTTTCATCTCTTCATAGGAGCGCAATGATGAATGATTCTTGGGATGGGAAAATTTACTGTGTCAGTATGACACAAATCAAAATTCTTTTTCGTTGAGAGTAGGGTCATTCGTCCGATTAGTTTAATGTTAATGACGTATGAAATACTAAAAGGAAATTGCATTTTTTAAGCTGCTTTTTAAAAAAAGAAAGCTAAAGAGTTTAGCCCGGAAAAGAAATTAATTAAATTTGAAATTCAAATCCTGGGGTCGTGCCCCAAAGTTTGTAGAAATTGGATAGGACAGAATGCCCATTCAACCACATTTAGACCAGTGTCTAAGGTCACTGATTGAAGGAAAAGAAGCTTTTGAATAAGAAAGAAATTTATTTACAGTAAAGGATAAGGAAAAGACATTAACAATTACGATAGGACAGGCTATTTACAATAGAGAAAAAAATATTACTTATAGATGCCACCAAGGATGAAGCCTAATTACGTGTTTCATGGCGAAACTACGTTACATATTAAAAATTCATAATCGGAACGATATGACCCTCTCTGTCACAGCCTGCAAAGCGAATGCGTAGTTCGCTTTTCTCAAATTTTATGTCACGCGTCTTAGACTTTGGTTCAGTAGTATTTAGCGGTACCCGTGGTGACATCTATTACAACAAATTGGAACTAAATATTTAATAGTAATGGCCGCTAATTAAATCTCTACATATATATATATATATATATATATTGCATATCCTTTTGCATTTCGAATAGCTTCCTTGCCCCTAATATCGTGTTTTTCTAATTGTGCCCGCAAATCCTATGGAGATCTGGAGATAAGAGGAGGGGTGTGAAGTTGCATTTTATAATTGCACAACAACCATAACTTAACTATTTTAGCTGTATGTTTCGAGTCATTATCTTGTTGAAACAGTAAAACTTGACCCTAAATTCAAATTCTAGGCACTCTGTTTAAAAGTTTTCTTCAATATATCCTAATACTTAATTTTGTCAAGGATTCCATCTATGAAAACTAAATTTCCCACTCCTTTTGCAAACATACAAGAAGTGAACCACCTTCAACTTTACAGAAGGATTGGTGTTTTTAGGAAGAAGTTCAGAATTGGGCTTTCTCCAAGCATAACATTGATCATCACTACCAAAAACATTGAACTTACTTTCAACACTGAATATTACTTAATTCCAGAAGTCAGGAGGCTTTGAAATAGGACCTTTAACAAATGAAATTCTTTTCTTTCGCTTTATTTTGGAAGTAAGGGGTTTTGTTCTGGCTACGCGATCATTATAATTTGTTTTTCCGATAACTCTTCGAATTGTTTCTACAGAAAAACACTTTATAATTGTTCTTGAAATGGATGTAGTAATTTTTGTAGCACTCAGTTTAGAATTGATTGTTGCCACTCGAATAACTCTTCTTTTGGTTGTGGAACTGAGGATTTCTTTTCTTCCTCTTCTAGGATTATTAGCAATTTGTGCATATATTTTATAATTTTTTTTAAATAATTTTTGAATAATAATTTTTGAATAATTTTTGAATTCATCCGTGACTGCGTTGAATTTCTCGTAGAGATTTACCATCCTCAGACAATCCAACAACAAGTTTCTGAATTTCAACATTTGTTTCATTTCTGAAGCTCATTATAATAACCAAAGCGTTTGTTTTCGCTTGGAAAGCAATGATTGCCAATTAAAGTAACAAAACTATTTCAAGCTGGAGTTAAAATCTGTAACACATTTATAGCGACTTTTACACAAAATCGCACTTTAAAATGATGGGTTAAGTACCAATTCTTACGATATAACTTAGCTAATTTAGATATTTTTTTGTTCTAATTCTTCAGTAATTCGAATTTTCTTTCCGGCATCTTTAATTTACTATTAATATAGTATTAAAATATCGTCTAAGGTGAAATTATTTTGTTTAAAGTCAAGACTACAAATTTAATTTTTTTTTAATTTCTGAATTATTTTCATTAATTAAATACAGTCATACACTTTTTAACCATGCATGAAAATTTATATGCGTGAAAAAGAATAGTTTCACGAATTTGGTTCCAAACTGCATAAGAAACTATATATTAGATGCTAGATCTCTGTACTGTGTGGTTATCGAATGCATTCATACTTGAAAAGTCAGAGCGACTTCCTGTATTCCAGATACTCCGGATTTTGTTCAATACCTGATAGAAACCTACAAATTTTATCATGAAACCATATATAAATTTCATCCGTCTAGATAGAAGAGTTTTGAGTTTTCTTGTTGACAAATAGATGGATTGACAAAAAGACGGCATGGGCTTTACGGACTCAAGGGGGTCTAAGACACGGTATTCGTCAAAATCTTGAGTTCGAATTTTCTGATGATTATAATATTTATTCTATATCTTACACACAAAATAATTTTTTTTTTCATTTCTTTATTTTCAAAAATTTATATAGCTTCAGTATAACTATCATTATAGCGTTACTAATAATTTTATTAATGATTATTCTTTCATTATTTTTTAAAATTTCAAACTTGTTTATTCATCTATATAAATAAAAATGAATGTTTATCTGTATGTGTCTTAAACGCGGCCGCACCGCTCATCCGATTCCGATAAAACTTTGAAAACTTATTACTGGCACTTGCGGGATGGTCGTAGGCACAGTAAAATAAT
>JAPMOQ010024668.1:502816-546229 GCA_026543055.1 Argiope trifasciata | reverse complement strand
AGGGCTGTAAAATAAAGAAGTGTCTGAAAATTCTGAGTATTCTTTGATCTATCGATATCAAGACATTATAGCACTGAAATTCTGTCAAAACTTTGCTGTTATTTTACTCTGAATTTGTAAAATATTACTAAATGAAGGTTTTTATAAATAATTTGTTTTGTGTAGTTGTTCTTCCTATCTTTAATAAACAGTGGGAGAAATGATAATTTTTTTAAATATTTGTCTAAAGAAATTTTGTATAATTTAAAGTAGTGTTACAGTTTTGGCATGGAATTTTAGTGAAATATTCAGTTAATCATAGATCAAATTTGGTTCTTATATCATTAAACAAAACCAAAATAATCACAAGTATTAGAAATTTGAAGTAAATTCTTAACTTGTGCTTGTAAAATGCTGTTTATTGGACATTAACTAATACTAACATTTATAATGAGGTACAAAATCTCAACAACATGAAGTAATTTTGTAAGTTAATAGTAAAAAAAGAAATTTCATACTTTAAGGGAAATAAGTGTTGCATTTTTGTAAAGCATATTTGTGAAATATTCAGAGTTAATAATAGTTCAAATTTGGTTCTTCTGCCACAAAACCAAAACTAACTAATCATGAATCAAGAAAATATTAGGAATTTGAAGTAAATTATTAATTTGTGCTTGTAAATTGTTATCCATTGAATATTAGCTAACACTAGCATTTATAATGAGGTATAAAATATCTTCAGCATGAAGTAACTTTATAAATTAAAAGTAAATATACGGAATTTCATACACTTGAAGAAAGTGTTGCATTTTTCTGTATTGAAAGTTTGTGAAATAGTCAGAGTTAATCATTTGTCAAATTCTGTCCTTGTGTCATAAAACCAAATTAACCATAAATGAAGAAAGTATTAGAAGTTTGAAGTAAATTATAAATTTTTGCTCGTAAAATGTTACCTATTAGATATTAGCTAACATTTATAATGATGCATAAAGTTTCTTCAGCATGTAGTAACTTTTGTAAGTTAATAATAAATATAAGGAATTTCATACAATTGCAAAAAGTGTTGCATTTTTGTGTAATATGCAGAGTATCGCAGATCAAATTCAGTTCTTTTGCTAAAAAATAAAACTTTATTAAACATAGATCAATAAAATATTCGAAATTTAAAGTAACTTATTAATTTGTGCTTATAAAATGTTATCTTTTAAAAAACATATGATAGGAATGATATAATTATGTGTTTTTACACAATTTTTAATTAATACGTTAAAAAAGAGGAGTGTTTAAATTTTTTTTAAATAGGAATTTGTGTTGCATTCATTTTTTTTGTAATTCTTTGTTTATTGCTCATATTAAGCATTATTAATATAAAAGTGCATATAGTAAAGAAAATATTTTTAACAAGAATTATATGTTTTCTGTTTTTAACTTGTACGGAATGACCTTTAAAAAAGGATGATATAGGCAATATTAGAAATTTGAAAATAGAAATATATATTTAAATATGTCAGTAAAATTATATTGAATTATTTATGCAATAGAAACTATGATGATATTAACATTTCTTCCCATGCAGTAAACAATAAAAATAAATAGGAAATAAATCTCATGTAAAGATAGATGTGCAGGTGATTAAATTTAAAATTATTTAAGATAGTTTTAACATTTATTTATTTTTTTAAAGAGCAGTAAAAAAATGTCATTAAAAATTTTATAAAATAAGATTGTGGTAGAATATATGTTATAATAATAGTTACAGAAGTTGAAGAAAAGTTGAAGCCATGGAAAATACCATTCAATCAAAAGAAAGTCTTTATGGAATTTTAGATTTATCAAAATAAATAACAAAATTAGTCATATGTAAAAAAGAAAAGTAAACTAATCAAAACGTTTCATATTTTCAGTAGTTTGACAAAATTTTGAATTATTGGTATTGGGTCGCCCACTGATAAAACACATCTTGAAATGATTGGTATAAAGTCGCCAGTGTCGCTCGCCCATCGGAAAACGATCGGCAAATTCGTCGAAAACATTTTGGGGCGATCATCGTTCGGCGTTCTGCTGGAGGACAGAATCCATATCGGGGCGAGATGGCTTCCAATCTCTCCCGCGTTCTGTGGGGCGATGCTGGCCAACTATCTTTTGCTGCTTGGAATGATCTTTGGGAGTGATTCTCGATCGAAAACTCACCTTCCTTCCGCATATATTTGTGGAATACATATGAGAAATCCTTAAATATTTTAAAGGTTCTTTCAAAAACATCTTAAGGCGCCAATAGAGCCTCTCATCTCCGTATTTATCAGGCAATCATTCTCTGCCTAAAAGATTATGGGTGTGTGTTGTATAGTTCCATTCTCTCATCGGCATTGCGGCGACTGGATACCTTCTATCATTCTGCTTTGCACATTTATTCTGGTTCATTCCATATATCTCCAGTTGAAAGTCTCTATGTTATGTGTCACCAACTACCCCTTTCTTTAGAGTAACAGAAATCATCTGCCTCATTTTATTTTTGAAGGAAATCTGTTCCGAAACATCCGTTGAGCCAAATGTTATTCCCAGTTAGTCTTTGTCGACTTTGTTATACCCACCTCTCTCACATCCGTCCATTTTGTGAGAGAGCCAGATCACTCCGGCATGACTCGGACATTGACACGGTTCGTGTTGAAGCTCTTGACGTCTTCAGTATCCCACCTTGGGACATCCAGAAGTTTTCTTACTTGAATCCTTTCGTTGGGTCCAAAAAATCCTCAACTGCACCTGTTGTTTTCCAACAGATTTTTTTTTCTACCATCGCTATTGGTTTTCTTCTTTTGATTTAATTTTCAAGAATAACTCCAACTCGGATGATCATGTTGGTTGTGCATAATATTTTCATCTGATACACGAAGTCACCTTCTTCAAAATTGTTGCTTGGTATTTACTGCTGAGTTAGTGACAATTTTCTGTGCTCTCCAGAAAATTTCACCCTCTAAACGTAAATTTACAATCTACACCGATAGCATGAGGGCTTAAGAGACATTATTGCATTATTACAATCGGATACATAAGATTACTATTTAAAAAAATTTTACTTCGCGACTGCTGCAGAATGAAGAGTTTCAAATCATTTTCTATTAGGCCCCAAACATGCATCTTATTGGCATCTTGGGAAATGAGAAAACAGACTTGGCTTCAAAATCTGCATCGACTTTTTTCAACATAGCGCTTCTCTTTTATGATGTTAAAAGGTCCATTGTCCATCGCTTCTCTTGTAACAGACGAAAATCATGGGATCTTTAGAATGGAAATAAATTGCGTTCTGTTAAGACGGACACTGTTCAACCTATACATGAGAAGGATGTTAACTCGTCTCCGTATAGGGCTTACGTGCTTTACTCATAAACATCTCATATTTGAAGAAAATGAGTTTTATGTGCAATAGCTGCCAAGTTCCTTTTACCGTTCATCATGTTTCGATTCAATGTCCTTTTTTTCATTCTTATAGTGCTAGATTTTTACCTCCTCTTCTTCAATATTACATGACCTGGTTGGTGAAAAATACCACCCAAATATTTTTAATTTCTTAAAAGCTAATGTTTTTTTTACTTGCATTTAGCATCTTCTTTCTCCTCTTGTTCTATACAAGATTAAAAGGGAATACCCATTGCTTCATTGTATTGAAATTTCATGTATTAAATTTTTAAGATTATAATAATTTTTATTTCGTCATTTTTCATATTTTTATACCGTGCTCTTGTATTTTAATCTATGAATGTTTTACAAAACTTTTTATAATATTGTCGTTTGATAAGCGCAACAAAGTCAAATATGGCTCTTGCGCTAGAAACCAACACAAAACACAAACACTGCATTCAAACTTGTACTGTGACGTACAAATGTATAGATATAATTTGTAATCGTAAATCTATTAAAATAGAAATCCTGGGGACAGTTTGCAGATGTTAGGTTGTTTATAAATACGTGCAAATATGCAAAGTTCGCTAGCTATAATTATTGAAATGAAAAAATTGAAAAAAATGAAATGAAAAAATGAAAAAATGTTCAAGACAAGAAAGAAACTGAAATATTAAAAAGAATTCTTATTTTTAAAATGTAACAAGCAGTATTTTTCCAAATATTGCACTAGACATATCCTTCCATTAGAAAATTTTGCTAAATAGGGTAGGCAACTGTATGAATATTTAGAGCTTCTGTAGATTTAATGATAAAAAATAATAATTATGAGTTTTTATAAAGGCCCCTATAATGTAAAAAAACTGATTTTAAAATGTAAACACAGAATATTACGATACAATAAGAGCAATATAAGATACAATGCTTATATTGCCCTTATTCGTCCCATCCTAGAATATAGTGAACACGTCTATCAGGTTGCTTCTTCTAGCAACCTAGAGAGACTAGAAAGGGTTCAAGTCTCTTCTATCAGAGTCATCACTGGCCTCCGCAATAACTGCCACAGGGATATTGTTTTATATGAAACTGACTTGCAACCTCTCAGACTACGTAGAAAATACCTCTTGGCTAAATACTTTACCAAACTCATCAGTTATGGTGACCAGCACAGAATATCTAATTCTGTGTTCAGTTGGTACAACAATCGCCACCTCAAGAGAGAAAGTTCGTTTAGCCATGCTGAAAGTGAGGGTTGGCTGCATAATGAAGTTGAATACGTCTCACTCGCCTGTGGTACTGATGCAGCTTATTCATTCTTTGGTAGGGTCTTTTTCAATACCAAATTTAGCTCATACACTAACAAGAACACACATCACCCGGAATATCTTAGATGGCTTGTTTTAGAAACTATCTATAAAATCCCTTCTGATGCGTTACAAATCTGTACTGACGGCAGCATGAGTGAAGTCACTCTTTCGGGTAATGGAGTTTTTGTTAAAAAGAGAAACGGCATTGGGATCTCTGTAAGAGACCCTGGAAACTACTATGTGTCCCGTGCAGAACTAATAGCTATTGAGGTAGCTTTGAGATTTTGAATAACTGAGAATGTTTGCTCTGACATTTGGATTCTGAGTAACCGCCGAAACTTCATTCAGCATTTATCTGAATGATAGAGGCATGGCGATCCCATAACTAGAAACATCGTCCAGCTTTCGAATCGCTTGATTGCCAATATTAATATCAACTTTCAGTGGGTTCCGTCGCATGTGAAAGTGTACGGAAATGAAATGGCTGATGGTCTGACCCGAGAGGGCAGCCATAAAGATACTGCTCATGGGGGCTGCCTTACTTTTTTCACAAATCCCAACCCGGATCCGGCAAGATATCTGTTACTCTTGGAGGAGGGCCTCTGTGCATGAATGATATACGGAAAGTCACCCTAGAGCTGTTTCAGTTGGGTTGGCAACAGGCGTGATCAGATAACTCTCGCTGGATTTCGAAGTGGACACACTCGTGTACAACGTCATGAGATGGCCACAAAGTTTATCCCAAATATACAAAATACAATGTGACTGAAGATGCTCTTGCCCACATTTTGGTCTGCATTGGTTTCAATAAAGGCCAGCTTTTCTGGAGTCCTGAGACAGTGTTACATTGTTTGAAGGAGTTCGGAATCATGGACCTGGTTTGATATTACTGTCAACCAGGTGGATAAGTCACAACAAATTTTGATATAAAAATTCATTTTATCAAAATTTGAGGAACTGAACATTTAAGATATTTCAGAATAGTAAAATAATATCGAAAGAGAAAATTCTTTGTTGGAAAATGAAAGTGGATAAAAATTCCCCTAAAGATTGATATATTTTACTCATGAAGAGCATTTTGAGAAGCTAATAAATTATATGAAATCCAAATGCATTTAAATACTGTTTTAGCTGTAAATTATATAATCCATACTTGTCCAGAATGAATGAGACGTTATAAAAGTAATAAAGAAATTGATATTTGAGATTTTTATTTCTTTAAGTACCCTTTTTCTAATGCACTAACAGAAGGACTTCAGAACTCATCATCTCAAAAATGAAAGGGAGAAAATAAAGCGAAGTAAATTCAGAATAAAACAGGATTTGCATTTAATCATAGAGAGTACAAACATGTGTGCAGTTTCAAAGCTCTACTACATCAAAAGTTTACTGAAAATTCCATTGCAAAGAAAATTCCATTGCATTCCCTTAAACAAATTCACTGAGAATTTCATTACAAAAAAGTTAGAAAGAGTAATAAGTAATGTATAACAATTTATAATCTACGAAGTAAATAAATTTCAGATTTTAATCAAAACTTTTATTATTATTTCAACCGATTGCATTTTGCTGTAAATGTGTTCATGTAGTTTACTGATTTTTTAGATTGTTAATCTATTAATATGACGCATATTTTTTCATCCAAATTTTGTCTTGTTATTCTCTAAGATTGAAAAACATGAATATCGTTGAATCAGTGAGCTACAAATTATCAATCGTGCAAACTTAAAAATGTATATTCTAAAAAATAAAAGCTACTTGAGTTGAATCAATGTTCCACGAAAGCAATTCTTTTTTAAAAATCTTAATTTTAACGTTGGCACAAGCAGGCAAATTAATGTTTTGATTGAGGAGTTTGAACTTGGACACAGCATTAAAGAATTTGCTACAGATTGTGCATCAAATTAACTTTTAAAATTATTGAAAACGAAGGAAAAATTATATAAAAAGGAATCAGATATCATCAAAAAGGCAATTTTCTAAGATAATGCAACAGTCTTAGTTTTGAAAGATATGAACATCAATATCCATAAAGAAATCTAAGCGATTATTTATGTGGCGGATATCAACATGTACACTACACTACTACAATAATTAGATAACCAATTATTATAATCACTTAAATAAATTTCTATTTTTTTAATACATTCATGTCCATAAATTAGAGATAAATAAGACAAACGAACTCTAAACTACATATATCACCCATAATAATGACTACGCACATCTTCAAAAATCCCATGCAAATTGCAGGAGGCCACCAGATGACACCGATAGTACGTCACAATGACGAGAGTGTAAGAGAGTGGTGTGTTAGAAAGACAGGCAAAAAAGTTCCCAAGCGCTTTTTAAGCTTTTCAGTGCAATAATTGCATAGTTATAACACAATTGGACGCATTTGGGGGATTTTTTACGTGGTAGAATTATCGGACGTCTCGAACGTAGACATACTCAGCTGCAAGTATCTTAGGAACTTTGAATTCCCCCGAGTGTCATCTCCAGGCTTTGGCAACGATTCCAAGATTATGGTAGAGGGATTAGATGTTACAGAACAGGTATCTCCAGAGTTACAACGCCAAATGAGGACCGATATTTGGCAGTTAATGCCAAAAGAAACAGACGAACTGCATCAGACCTGTCTTCTCAATTCTCTTCAGTCACTGGTATGATCCAACTCTTTCAATTAAATATTTTTTTCGAGTAGTTAAAAAATTGAAATTCTTGGATTCATTTTCGAAACTTCGCAAACATTATAAATCTGAATTGTATTTTATAAGTAACTTTCTGTGGCTAGCATAAATATAAAAGGAGAGATTTTCCCATTCATTTCTTCTAAGAACTGTATGCACAAAGTTCCCATTAGATTGGAAGTACACACACACACATATATATATATATATATATTAACAAAATAAGCTAAGCAAAAAGTAACACAACCGAATCAAAACAATAATCAATAGAAAAAGAATCCGGTCTGAAAACTTCGTCAAGAGCCACTTTCGAGCAAGGATTCCAAATAAGGGATTTTTTCTGTGAGGCATCGGTGCACAATGGTCGAAAGTATTCACACCTCGTGACCCGAAAATCCCCCGAAAATTACGGCAAAAGAGACATACCAATTTAAACAGCAAAAGACAAAAACAAAGAAAAACATTAAAAAGCAACACCAAATGAAACAAAAATATATATAAAAAGTAAAACTATATAAAAATATTCAACCAAAATTAATAACTCAAATTAAGAAAACAAAAAGAGAGAAAGACCTATCCGCCACAGGAAAAACTACCGATCTGCCTTTCTAATTATAATACAGTGTAAATAAAGACAAATGTAGTTTATGAGCGCCATCTATTTCACTAATATTTCATCATTTCTTTTTTTATTAAAATATTGATATTGCAGTAGTTTTTGGGAAAATCATTATTGTTTAAATTTTTAATAAAACTATTTGTTGCTTTTATAAAAGAAATTTTGTTATTACAAATTGTTTTAATTTTATTAAACTGTGAGAAAATTAAATTTTTGAAAATTTTAGAGTTAAGATTAGAGTGATAATTACAGAGTTTAATTATATTAAATTTGAATTCGTCTCTTTTATCATAAATACCGACTATTGTTTTATCATTAGCAATTTCGATCCTCAATTCCAGATAAGTAGCTTCAAGATGATTTTTATTTGTTTCTGTTAAAGTTAATTCTTTAGGATAGCAGCTAGTAACAATATTGGTATTATCTAAGTTCATCAAAATTTAATCATTAATAAATCTCCATCCGTTTATTAAGTAATTATTATTATTTTTTTTCTCGTAATAACGTAAGAAAATGTTGGCTAAAGCACTTGAGAAAGCTGTACCCATTGGAATACCCTTAACTTGTTTGTAAAAATTAATACCATTGAAAACATAATTTTCGGTAATATTAAAATTGCATAAAACCAGCCAGTTATGTTTATTAATTATATCTTCATTTAAATATTCGTCATATATAAGAGTACAGACATTTATTAATTTCTCATGGGGAAGGCTGGTATATAAATTTTCAAAGTCAAAAGTATTAATTTTATAAATTTTGTTATCTTTTAAAAAATCCAAAACCTTTTTGTTATTATTAATAACAAAGCAATCTTCTTCGCTTTTACTTAGGATAATTTTTAGATATTCGAAAATTTGCTTCCCCATGTAGTAATTATAACTGCCTGTACTACAGGTAACGAAACTAAATTTTATTGGTTTTGTGAAATTTAACAGTTGGGAACAAATAAGGATACTTTAAAGAGCATGTTTTAATTTTAGTTTTTTTTGCGAAAGCTAACAATCTTTTGTAAAAATTCCTTTTTACTTGAATTAATAAAATAAAAAGTCGAATTGGAATAATATTCATTGATTAAAAGCTCTTTATAATAATACTTACACATTATACAGAAACTATTTGACGATTTATCTATGACAGTTATAATAAATTTCTCTTTTAAATTTTTTATTACTTTTTTATGATTTGTTAGTATAAATTTCCCTTTCTTTTATTCTGACATTACTCGTATTATACTTAGTTTTAATTTCTTCTAAGATCCTTATTTTTCATTCATTAAAACCCTCTGGAGGCAAATTATTTTTTCTGAGATATTTTAGAAATAAAAATGTCTAAATCGCAAACAATAGAAATCAACACTAAAATAAATGATAAAAAAATCATTTCCTTACCTAGATTAGGAAAACCAAAAATTGACAAATTAAATAAACATGCTTATTCTTACACATTTGTTGTTTTTTTTTAAATGCAGAAAAATCTTTGATTTAAAGTGGCAAACCATTATTTGCTTTTAAATTTTAAAATGTGCCTTAAAATATAAACCTCTTTTGTGAAAAAAGCAAATTAACTTAAAATGAAAATAGCTAAAATATAAACTTTGGTTATAAAAATGAAAACTTGAAACAAAAATTATATTCTTCTAAAAAGCAAGAAGATATTAATAAATAAAGCAGTTTCCTCTTCATTATATTGCGACACATAGACTCATAAAACAAAAAAATCGGTTTGTATTTTATATCCCCATTTAAGTTTTGTATTATTCATTTTAATGCATTGATGCTCCGATGTATTTTTGTGCAGTGTTCAAAGTTTCTTTAAAAAAATTATGAAAAAAATTATCAATCATACCGAATTTAAAAACTTTTATTTACTTATTTATTTTTCATTGAAAAATGTTTCATACTTGATAAATAAGAGGCACATTTTTTGAGAAAAAAAGTTCAAAGGGGACACGAACTTCTCGTTTGAAATATCGTAGATGATAAAGTTTTGTTTAATTCATTTATCCTGATTTTTGCAAAATTTGTTTCTAACTTTAAACAGTGATAAGGTGCGTACTTGAATCAGTAATAATTATAATTGAAATCTTCGAAATAAGGATGAGTGTAAATTAATCAACTAACAACAAATTAAAAATCCTTCTCTCAAACCGCAAATGACAACTATAGAGTAACCTATTAATATGGAAAATTGGATAAACTTTAACAAGTGTCCTTCTCTTTTTATTACTCTGGAGACTTTAGAGCCCCAGATTTCGAAGTACCAAAATTCTTATATCGCCTAGTTAATAGAGATAGGAAATGTTAATATCTTTAGAATTTGCACACAAATCTAAAATAATAACAAAATTAAGTCACGTGGAATTCAGGGTCACAATACACTGTGTGCGAGATAAATATAAAGAGGGAAAGTATGTAATAAGGGAGGAAGTGGAAGTGACTTGTACTATAATAGGGTTAATAATAAGGTTACAATAAAGTTACTAAAAGTAAATTTAACTATTCACAGTTTAGTTATATAAACGCCCCGTTGTCAAGCAACACGAGGGCTATTTTGGGACGGACCTCGTCATTTTGAACCACGGTCAGATGACGAGGACGACACCTGAAGTGGCACCCCCCTCTCCACACCACACCACACCAGCGGGAGGACGTTTGGCCTGACAGGTTTAACGTGCAAGAGACCCCCTGACACGACGGATCTTCGGTGGAATCGAGTCTCGAACCGGAAACCCTCCGGTTCCGAAGCCAAGACCTTACCACCAGGCCACCGCGGCCCTCTGACTATTCACGGACTTTTCTACCTAGCTCATAATTTTCGCCAAATACTGTGAAAAAGAACATCTAGCGCTCCACAACAGTCAGATTCCAATATATGCCGATTTCTCTGTGCTAATAAGGATAATTCTGATATCAAGCAAATCAGATTCATTTAACTTATTTTTTGCATAATTAGAGAAGTACTTTAAAAAACAAGGAAAAAATGACGCTCAAAAATTTAAATCCAAAATTCTTCGAAATTCCTTCTCAGACAAGACTGCAAATTTAATGGGTTTCGTTATTGAGAAAGAGTCGGGTAATTATGAGAAAATTAAAGCTACTTTTTTAAAAGAATAGCAACCAACACCTCAATAATGTCTCAATCAATTTGAATTTAGTCATCAATTACAAAATCAAAGTTAAGAGCAGTTCTCTTCGAAATTAAGAGCAACTTTTGAATACCACTACGAATTGTGTGAGGTAAACGACTTTAAATCGGTGTGTAGAAAAATATGGTAGATAAAATCTACAGTATGCTAGACTGGAAATTGAAAATGCATTTTACTGTTAAACTTAGAGAAACTTGATACAGACTGAAGCAATTAGACAGGAAATGCACCATTTATCTCTCAGTTAATGGTAATTCCTTATCCAATGCAACTTTTGCTGAATCGTTCGGAAAAATAAACAACAGATGCAAATTAAATTATAAAAATAAAAGTAAGCCCAATTTTTAAAAAAATTCAAACATCTATATGTCGAAAGTGGACAATGGATATCAATGTATTTTATGCGAGGATATGTGAAACTACTACTTTTTGAATAGGTGTCCTAAGTTTCAAAAGTTTCCAGTTAATCTGAGAATGAAAATTCTAAAATCGCATAACCTATAGAACAGTCTGACACAAAAGATTAGACATTGCTGTTTTTGTAACATTTAAAAGAAGCATTGGACAAATTACATTGTGCATATATATTTTCTTGTACTTTATATTTAATTCATTAAAGATACAATTTTAATTAATCAATTTATATAACGCAGTAACCAGCAAAAATAAAAACAGAAGTGTCTCAAAAGTTTAGACAAATTGACGAAAACTTTTTAAAACATAACAAAATACATAATTTTAATAACCAGATAGATTTTACTTTTTCTTAAGTACGGCTGTTCGTTGAAGACACCAAGATCTTAATAATTTTTGCTTCGATACAAAACCATATTCAGTTGTTCGAAGCTCTTCAACAAAGGAGTACTGACTACTTTTTTCATACACTTTATACACGATACATAATATCTCAAACATTTTTTATCAGATTTAAGTGTTAGCATAGCAATTACCTCTTGATAACTTTAATATTTTTTTCATTATAGCCAATTTTTGTGTATTCTAACCCGCATTATCTTATTGAAATTTCCACAGTGGGCCTCCCAAGAACTTTGTAAATTGCACTCCTTTGCCTTTTCTTAGTTTGTTGCTGTTTTACGGGCATCAAGATAAGTCACACTTACTTCTCCATTGAAACAAAATGCAGCCCAAATCCCCAATGAACTCCCACCTTGCTACAGACAATAGGATGTAACAGGTTCTCGGAGCAAGTCCTACCATTTGGATAACTAGCCATCTGTCTATATGCAAATTCCACTTCTTCCATAGCTGAATATTACTGCAAGCCACTTTGACCCATACAAGAAATATTTTCGAGCCCACTTCATCCGTTGGATTTTATATTGTTCTTTCAACGTTATGTTTCGTTTCATTTTGCGATAAACCGTAGAATTCGTCTCTATAATACGTTGGCGAATCGTTCCTTTTGATACTTTAATACCAGAAACACTTTGAAGTAAATACGTTTGCTGAAAGCACGCCGATTTCTTCCGTCTTACTGACTGAATTCTTCTGTCATTCCATTTGTTTATGACTCGTGGTCTTCCAGATCCCATTTTCACTTTACATTTTTCTTATATGGATAAAATTCTGTAATTAGACACATTAGATCTGTTCAAAATTCTCGCAAACTCGCTTACCTTTTGATTCCAGCCTTTTCATTCCACCGATTGAAGTTGTCTGAATCGTGGCATCTTCACTAACTGTTGTTATCGAATCTTAAACATTAATACCTCGAATGTATGGCGTTAAAAGTTTAAAATTTACTGGCTTTTTCAAAAATTTGCAGTAGTGTCTATATTTTTGTGATAGCGCAAATTTTATATATTTATTGTTACTGCAAAAATGAATTGTTTAGTTAAAATTTTCCGTTTAATTTTGTTTCATTGGGAAAAATGTATAACAAAATTAATTTGCACAAGCATGCTATAATTCCTTAAATATTTCTTTAAAATAACAACAAAAAATAAAACAGTGTCTAAAATTTTGTATCGGCAAGCAATAAGTGTTTATTGCTAAATTGTATATCTAAAGGATACGGCACAAATAATAGTCTCTGTAGGAAGCCTCATCGCCGACTGATTCATTTCAGAAAAGGAAGACATTATATTCCCATTTAGAAACTGATGAGCCAGCACAGTGTACTAATTCCTCGATTAGGAAATCAATCGCATTACCTCTTGCTTGCAACACTTAAACTTCCAGCCTTGGATCTATTATGAGTAAAATTACGAGAATTTTATGTGACAACAAGAACTTGGTACAAGAAGTCATTGACTAAATTCTTAAAATTAACCCTTAAGTTCATATTGTATAGTAAACCATACATACGACTTTATAAAAATATAAGATCACTATAAAATAATTTTTAACTTAGTTTTATTAAACACATGACATTTAAAGCTGTTTATTTATACTTCAAAAATAAAAATAGTAGTTTATCTGTCATAGTTTTAAATCAGTTGTGAAAAATAACCGTCAAGATGCGCCGCTCAGGTTTATCTACTGTAAGTTTTATTTTATTTTTATGTTTGTACCCCTGAATATGTATGTTTATTATAAAATACACGTGCCTAAATGTTTGTTCTTACACATTTTTATATATATGCTGTTGTCGTCATGAAAATTAGCTTGTTTTTGACGTGTTTTTTACTAACGTATATTATACTATATAATGCCGCAGTTGCAGTAATCTACCTTTCGTTGGTGGTGTATAGAATAATATACATTGCTAACTTCACGGGATCAATATTTTTTTTGGACTTTACTATAAAATTTAAATCGCAAGTTTCCCTGTCTTATATATAAAATCAATTTTATTACAATTTAAAAGTCAGTTTTATTGATGTTTGACTGCCTCGTTGATATAGTGGTTGTAGAAAGCGACACATAAAGTTGTGGGTTCGATTCCGACAAAAAATAGAAGAGAGGGCTTTTAGTATCGACGAAATGGTATGCAAAAGGAAGAAAGTCAAATAGAAGGAAATAGAAATCAAGGAAGAAAGTCCTTATACCAAACAAAGGGAAGAAAGTCAATATAACCAAAATAAACCTTGTAAATGGTGTTTCAAGAACTTAGTCAGGGCCGGTGTATCTGGCATCATTCATGACTTCTTGATCTACGCTGGAGATGACACTTTTAGAGGAATCACACTTACTGAAGATGAAGAGACTATGGTCGTTGGAAATAAAATAGTTTTAGCTTTATCTAAAACTATTGAAAATAAAGCAAGTGTGGCATATTTTAACAATTATTTTACTTTTTGGAGCTGGTACATATGCTGAGGAAAAATTATGGTATATTTAGGTTAGGAACAATCAGACAAAATAGACTCTAAGATGCTGCTACTAAACTGCTAACTGAAAAGGCTTTGGAAAAGAAAGGAAGAGGTGCCTTCTGTCAGGTTGTTTGTAATAAAAAAAAAACCTTAGTATTGTCAAGTGGTTTGATAATAAACAGGTCACTTTGGCTATTTCTTATGATAATGCATACCCTGTCGAAAATATAAAACGATTCACCAAAGATGCAAAATCTCGTGTTGATGCAAAATGTCCTAAAATTGTTAAAGACTATAATCGTCGCAAGGGAAGTGTCGATTTGGCAGACATGCACTGGAATAAGATCTCACAGGTGGTATATGAATATTTCCTCGCACCTTTTTGATATATGCATCAACAACGCTTGGCTTTTACGTCAGAGATATAACAAAATGACCAACACCACTAGAAAGTAGGATCGTCTAAAAGATTTTAATTAAGAAATGTACAGTAGCTTACTGAAACGAGATCGAAACGCTTCAGTGAAAGTACTGCAAAGCTGGCAAGGCAAGTACGATGTGCACAAAATGTAAGGTTCATCTTTGTTATGTAAAGAATCGAAACTGATGTTTGGAGTTCCACCCAAGCAATAGGGTCTCTAAATTATTATATTACGATTATTTTGTTAAAAAATTTGTTCAAGAAAGATTTATTTTACTAAACATTTTTGCTTCCACTAAGACAGTTATTTTTATTTAAAATCATGTTATTTACAATACTCTTTTGATTTATGTTAAAAACGCCAGTAACATTCCAACTCTTTCTAAACATAGCAATGTATAGCATAATATACATTCCTAAAAATACGATAATCACTTTACGTGTAGCAATGTATAGAATAGTATACTACTTGTATTTCCAAAATTTTCATATCACGATTTTTTTTTATGTTTTTATAGCCCAAAGAAACCTATATAGTCCTATATACATTTTTTTTTTTTTTTTGCTTTTCTTCAAAAAAGCGCTCTTGCCATAATAAGGGTTAAAAACTAATCGAGAGGAGAGTCTTTCCCTTTTTTTTAAAACCAAAATCCAACCGTAGAAAAAATTGCAATTCCGCTGAAGTAAATTTCATCAGCAGATACGATCCTAAACAGCAGATTAGAATATAAATAAAGATAACGAAAATGTCAACAAGTGGCTCCATTCAAACCCTTAATAACGAGGTGAAATTGATAATGCAACTGCGCTAATTTTTTTAGGCATTTCAGGCAAGGGAAAATTAAGTGAAACTGACCAGAATTTAATGGATTAATTTGAAAGGGACTTGAAATTCGGAAATGGGGGTTATGAAACTAAATTATTGTGGACAGTTAATCCGGAAGAATTTAGATACAATTACTGTTTAACTAAAAAACATTTCGATGAATCATAGAGAGTTTTTATCGCTTTAAACTTAGAAAAGTAATTCGATGCATATTTATTCACTTTAGACAAGGACTTTTCATTGCTTCATAAAATAGAAATATATATAATTTTTTTAATTTATATTTTTATTTTCCACATCTTCTTACTATTTTGTAGGTATTTTAAATAATTAAAATTAAAAAATAAACAAATAAAATGTCAAAATGATGCATCGTCATGAATGGTGAATGAGAATCACAATCATAGTCCAAAGAGTTTAATAAAAATTGCTGGTGGAGGTGAGTATTAAGAAATAGTAAAAAATTAGTTTTTAAATGGAGTTGTTGAATATTGTAGAAAATTCGAAAATGAATATTTTAACCCTTTCAGGGGCGGTGACATACTCCATATGTCACCTTTTTACCATTTTTTTAAAACTAGAAAATCGCGTTGAAATAACTACATAAAATTTCCTAACGTTTTTTAACTCTTTATCTTGCCAATAGACGGCAGCACGAGTCTTAGAAAGTATTCTGTTTCCCTACAAAAAATTCAAGATGGAAGCATGTTTTCATATGATGTAATTTATCTTCATTTTACTCCGATAAACTTTATTTTCGAATTCAAAAAGCTCATTTTTTTGCGTCATTCATGTTAAAAAGCGTCATGAATCCCTAAAACTGCTTTCATTTCATAAAAATACCTTCTAATTACGAGTTGAATTAGGTGACATACTGGTATGTCACCGCGCGTCTAGGGTATTGCATGGGCAAGACCGTATTTGTTTATTTGCGCAAAGATCCAAGATATAATTATATACATTATTACTAAATATTATATTATATACATTAAGATTCATTGTATATATTTATCTATATCTAGATAAAATATATATTGTGTGCTAATAATATTATAATATTAAGCAATTTCTGATATAAAAAAGAAGAAATAAATATATTTATACATCTATTATTATTTATATATATATATTTCTTTATAATTCAATGCATCTCTATATTTCAATATATATACATGCTAATAGAGTAAATTTATAAAAAAATTGGTTCCGTAAAAAATTGTGTATATTTTTTAATGTATATTACTTTGCAT
Source organism: Argiope trifasciata (assembly GCA_026543055.1). Classification (NCBI taxonomy): domain Eukaryota; kingdom Metazoa; phylum Arthropoda; class Arachnida; order Araneae; family Araneidae; genus Argiope; species Argiope trifasciata. The sequence goes on along the minus strand of JAPMOQ010024668.1, from coordinate 529,318 downwards.
TTTTTTCTGTATATTTTTAATGTATATTACTTTGCATTTTTTTCTGTATATCTTTATAATAATATTTATTCTATTTTTCTCTATATATTCTACAAATATTAATTTCAATAAAATTATATATATCCTGTCATAATTTCTCATTCATATATATTTACTTTTATGTATATATATAAAAGAAAAATCCATATTTCAATAGTAAAAATAATTTAAAAAACATGGATCTTGGGCAAAATCAGAAAAAATTATTATATGTATGTATAACCTCAATTTATTTCATATTTAAAATGTTTTAAAATGTGTTTTGAATCGTAATATTGTATAGGTGCATATTTGTGAATTCGCTCCAAAACATGTTCTAGATGCGCGGTGACATACCCAGTATGTCACCTACCCCCCAGCCTCCTAAGGACCTTAATTTTTTTAACTGTAAATTACATGTCAGTAATAGGATATAATCAGATTTAAATAATTGTTTCGAAAAAAAAATCATTTTTGGCATAGTGCCCCTGAAAGGGTTAAACCCCACAAAGTAGTCGTTAGATAAAATAAATAAACAAGGAAAGTTCGAGTAGTGTCAAGTAGTTCCATTGTAGCTCGAAATCAAGAGGCCGTTTATTTATGAATATTGAAATTGGTTGGAAATGGCCCAAAACTTAATCCTAATTTTTTTGACATAATTCTCGATTTTCGTGAATTTAAAATAGCATTTAATGCTGATATAGAAAAGGCGTTTTTGATGATGAAATTTCCTAAAGGGAAAGAAACCATCTAAAATTTCTTTGGTATTCGGATAATCTCCAAATTAAGAGAGCAAATTTATGAGAATGAAACGATTATTTTTTTGGTTGCAAAATTTATCTTTTTTTTCGGGGCCGTAATTAAACATCGTATATAAATTTTAATCCGATAACCCCAATTCTGTTGAAATGTTAAACTATGTCCATATCGATGGTTTGTATTTTGATGCTAATAACGTAACTGAAGCCTTTGAGCTCTCATCAAATTCTGTATCTATTTTGAAAAATGGTGGTTTCATTTTTCAGAAAAATGAGTTATAAAAATTGTGGATTGTGAATAGATTTAATGAAGGTCAGAGAGGTAAGCCAGTGAAAGTGCTAGGATTAAATTCGAGTCCCGATCGAGAAGTTTTACTTTTGGAATTGAAGGGTTTAGTAGATAGATAATTCAAAAACACTGAAGATTAATAACCGTTCTGCTTTACAAGCGGTAACTAAGATTTCTGATCCTATTGAATTGAAAGCCCCATTTGTCGTACGAAGCAAGTGCTTATAGTAAGTTCAGTTTAGTTATATTAACGTCCCGTTTTGAAGTAACACTTGGACTATTTTGTGTTTATTGTAGGAAATATGGAAGAGAGAAATAGATTTTAATGACAATTTACAAAAAAAGGATTTGCTAGAAAAAGGACTTAAATGTGATAGGTGTGAAGAAATTGAAAAGTTAAGGGAAGTAATATTACTGAGGAACTACTTATGAGCTTGGGAAAATGGGCAAGATGAGATGCGTATTTTCTCATATAACGCTTATGAAGCTACAGCTAATTTAATGTACTTTGATGAGAGTGAAAAATATAGAGTGCCTTTTATTACAACAAAGAATAATATTTCCGCTTGAAAAATAAACTTTGCCACTTTTACAGTTAATCGCAGCATTGACTGGTGCAGGAACAGGAAAATATATCCAAATGAGTTTCAATGAATTATCTGAAAATTTTTGTTTTGGACCGATTCCTTAATCTTCTGTATTGGATGAAGAAATGCACAAAAAGGAGCAAACAGTTTGTTGCGAATCAAGTTTAGGAGATGCTAGAAAATTTAGATCCAAAGTGTTAATTTCATTGTCCATCAAATAAAAATCCTACTGTTTTATTGACCAGAGGTATTGCAGGCGATCATTTGAAAGAAAAGGGATCACGGTGATATAACCCTAATTGTTTTCCGGCAGACGTTGATATTTTGCCTAAGCAGTTTCTAGAGAAATTTCTAATGATGAGATGGAAGAATAAGAAAAGGGGAATGTTGAGAAAAGTTTTGTGATTAATGTAGAATTTGAAAAATGTTAGTCCTTTTCAAATTGGAGTAAATTATTATGAGATGACATGATGTCAGGTTTATTGATAAACTGAAAGGATTGAGAGAACAAAAACTACATTTTAAAATGAGTGAATTGCATCGTGTATTGAGTCGCGAAGCTTGTATTCAAAGCAGTAAAACAGCTGAATTTTCTGATGAAATACATCAGAAGAATAAAGAAAAAATAGTTGGTTTAAGTAGTCAACTGAGTCAGTTAACTGCATTCCAGGACGAAGTTGGTGTTTTGGGCTTTCATGGAATCTTAATAAACGCACATTTATCTAATCTAGTACAACACCCTTACATTCTTCCAAAAACTATCCAGTGAGCAGCTTGATAATCTGAAACTATTATATTATTACGGAATATTCTCTGTCTAGGTTCTTTTCAAGATTTGTTGGTTGATGGAAGAAACAGTCCTTTAAAAACAAAAGACATTTATTAATACGAAAACGCTAAAACAGTTACAGAAAATATATACAGCAGGAACGAAGACAGCCAACAGACAGAGGCACACTTCAACAAACAGTATCCCACAAGCAGTAATCTGTAGAAATAACAGCCACAGCAACAAAGCGGTCAGACAGAATTCAGCAGAAGGAGGGAATTCACGTAGCTTCCCTTTATGGCCTCTCCAAATGTCGGCAATTCTCCACTGTCTCCAATTGCCGATTCATTACTCCAAGATTGGCTACTCCTCACAGGAGAAGATGTTGCTTCCAGAATAAAAACTAGGACTCGGCACACAGCTCAACTCACCTATCTCTTGAGCTCCACACAATGCTTGTTCTTCTCTGGACTACTCCGGCATTGCTTCGTTATCCTCTCGACGAGTCGATATTTGAATAAGACTGACTACGACTTGAGACTGCCGGCAATTTATAGTTCCCGGGAGGTGGGCACAGAAGGTTTCTTCTAAAGGCCGAATTCTTAAAGCTTCCAGCAATATCTATTTTGTCGTCAAATTCGTCACCAAGCTGCCAAATGGTCACCATGCTCTGAAATCACTGATGCGACACCCGATCAATATCCAACAGAGCTGATCGTAAAACGGTCTTTTCACTGATTGAACTAACCATGCTGGGAAACAACGTTAAAGGTTTATAACAATATCAAATATCTGGATGGAGAAACTCAATTATTGAATTCAGCAATCAGACAAACTTATTAATTCAAGATTCGTCCTCTTTAAAGCAGTGAAAGAACATATTTATCTGTACGCGAATTCGTAATGAACTTTCGGTGAAAGGATTACTTAACTAATTTGCAAGTTCGTAAGAAGTGGAAATAACCTTCGGATAATTTAAAGTAAATTATTTAATTAAAGATGGTAATTTACAATCAGTTATATGAAAAATGACAAGAATTTTGGACACTTTTGAAGATACTGATACACATTAGAGCAGTAAAACTAAAAACTGCCGCCAGAAAACTAAAAAGACTGATTCATAAATTGGTTCAGTTACCTGTTGATTTTAAACTAATGTCTCTGCATTATGTATTTTGCTAATTTTTTTGTGTTTGTGTTTTTATTACACTATAAAATCGAGTTCCAGAATGTTTGTAGTCTTCTCGAAATCTATTTAAAATTTTTTTGTTTGTATATTATTTGATTTAATTCCAATATTTCACTTTTCATAAGTTTCCATGTTTATTTGCTTTAGTGAAGTCGATTTATTAGAGAGGATATTTTAGATGAACACAATATGCAGGAAGGCTGAGGGCAGTGAGTCCAATACTCAATGAGGAATGGAAGAGTCGTCAGACATTAGTTTATCATTCCTGAAATAGTCAAATATTAGCAACTGAAATCGTTGATAAAAAATAGTTTACATTTGTTAATATTAACAAATACTAATCATTTCTAGAAATCTAGTGATATCTCTTCTATGAGCTGTTTACAAGTATAAAATAGGCATTGCTGCATATGTATTTGTTTTGGATAATCAAAAAATCACTGTGGGAAAGAGTTCACTGAAGAGTACGTTAAGTTCAAGGACAAAATAATAATAATAATAATAACACGCCTCAGTCGCATACTAAAGTCCAGTATAGTCTTCTAAAACAATATCTGTTTTACTGAGCATATAGAAACTTGCAAGATAAATGAGATACGCGAGTCAAAATAGGAGGAAAATAGACTATATTCTACTCATTTTTTGACATGGTGAATAATAAATTTCCGCTGGTCGTGTTGATGTATACAATCGAAACGAAAGACGAAAGTCAGTTTGTGAACGCAGGTGATATGGTTATAGAGTGACACTACTTAAAACTTATATTATTCATAAATATCATATTTGTAATTAAATTTGTTTATTTTACGCAAAAAACATGAAATCATTGTTTAATATTATAGGGATAATCAGTAGAAAACATAGTTTGGACATCAAAGTTGATAATCGATTATTATAGGCCGTATTTGCATTTTCGAAGAAAAATGAGAAATCAATATAAAGTACTATTTTTATTCCTTACAAATCATCACAGTTAAAATTTTGAAATGTAACTTTCTTATAAAAATATTATTTATATGTGGAGGAAGCCTATTTTTGGAACATGAATGGAAATTGAGAGGTGTTTCATAAATAAAATTGCAGTTTTCGCCAACTCATAACTGTAGCGAATAATGTAGTTAGTCATAAATATTCTACCATAATCAGGTTCAACTTTTGTTGATGAATTCCCAATCTGGATTACAAAATATTCTGTTCCAGTTTTGACAAATGGTTAAGATTGACGTATATTTGAGATTAATCATAATTATTTCGTGGATAATTTACGAGTCGTAATGAGTCTTATTATGGAAGATTTCAAGACTTCTGTCAATACCTTAGAAGAAGTGAAAAAACTACAAGAATTAGTACGGAAATTAGAACTTCAAAATTTGCATTTAAGAAACAAGCAAAACATTCCTAGAAAAAGATCGGTGTCCCCAGTGAAAGATGTTAAATCCAGAAACGCTACTCGATCAGCGCGGAAAACCTCAGAGGCCAAGGGTGATGTTGACAGTGAAAGCAATGTAGAAAATTTTGTCTGCGCTAACAAAGACGAATATTTTGACAATCTGGAAATTATTAGAGTTAGCGATATTGAAATGTCTGATGATGAATCATGGTGAGAAAATTTTGAAAATTTTTCTGTCGTTGTTGTTTATACATCTAATTTTTTGAGGGGGTGGTGAAACTAAGTAAATTACCATTATTTTCTTGAGCTAAAAAATGATAATATAGAAAATTTATCGTCAACAGAAGCTGTCATGAATTTGGATTGAAATCATCTTAAAAATGTTCTTTATCTACTTATGTTTAGTCTATAGGTAGACCATTCATAAAATTTTCATATAAGTTGGAAAGGGAAATTTTTCATGTGTTTTTTAACATTATTTCAGACTTTTTGTAATAAGTGCATATGAAAGTATTTAGAGAAGTTTTATTCATTATATAAAAGTTTGGTTTACAGATTACATTTGTTGCATTATATCTCTGTATATAAAGTGTACCATGCTAAATTTGCAATAATTTCATTGATATATTAGTGAAATAATTCTAGCATTGGGGAGTGGTACAAATACATTTATTTTAAAAGTATGACTATTTTTGTAATTTTTTAAGCAATAATAAATTTATGGCACAAACAAATAAAAAAATTTCAATTTTGAAATAAAGTATAAATGTTATATGATCTCAAGTAACCATATTATTTACACTGTCATTATATGCATATTGAATGTAATTTGATTTTTGGTATTTTAAATTTTGATTAAACTCTATTCTAAAAAGTTAAAGTCACTGTTCTTATATTATTTCCTATTTCATCATCTTGTATATTATTAAAAATTTTATTTCATTGCTCCTTTTTATTGTTCGATTGTGATATAATTTTTTTATCATCAAAATCGAAGACAGTTTAGAACATGATGCATCAAATAAGTAGAAATATAAGTTAAACATGCATTTGGTAAATTTAATGTTTCTGATCCTGATTTAATTTTATTATCAAAATTGATAGTTTGGAAAATGATGCATTGAATAAGTTAAACATGCATTTAGTAATTTTAGTGCAAGTTTCTTATCTTGAAGATACATTTATTATTTGTGTTATCTGACATATACATATCAAAGGAAATTGGAAAGAAAGAAGTTTTCTACCTCTTTCAGAATTATGACCATAGTTTCTTTCTTTTCCAATCTTTCTGAAACCTTATTCATATTTCTTCCATTTAAATAGTTTGGGCATAACTGAAGTTTTTAATTTGCTTGGACAAGTAATTGTTAAAAAAATTTCTTTGTGTGCTTTCAAGTGAGTGTTGTTGCATTAAATTTCAATATATTAATTTTGCATTGATTTCAAGTTGAAAGCCAAAATTATCTTCAAATATTTATAAGATTTGTTATGTAAATGAGATTCAAGTGTAGAGAAAGATAAAGAGTAATTATTCTGTTACAAAACTTATTTTTAAGGCAGTTATAATATTGTAGTCATCCATTTATATTTTTAAAAGTTTTTAAGTCTTAAATATGTATTTTGTAACATTTCATGTAAAGATTTAATAAAGAAACTAAACTTATTTAATATGATTTTATTAAGTGTGTGAAACATTGTTTTTCTGCTTAGTGTTTTTTTTACAAAGTTAATAAGTGGATGAATTAATAAACCTGTTGATTCTTCTTGTCAGTGCTTGTAATAATATTATTTTGTATTTGGTAATGAAATTATTTTCTATATTTAATGAATATAATTTCTTGTATTATCAAGCTTATCACATTATGATAAACAATAATTGTGTAAATGGTTATAAGTATTCTATAATTTAAAAAAAATATTTAACTCGTTGAATTTGTATTTATTAAAATTTGCAGCACATTAAATTCATTTGCCATAATGTAGCTGATATTTTATGTGTGTAGAAAATATTTTGAATGTTTTACTGCTAAATTTTTTTTCAAGCTTTGGTTCTAATTGTTATCCTTATTTCTATTTAAGAATTACTGCTATCAATAGCATTTTAGATTGCTTGTCACAAAACATAACTTTAATAAGTGTGAAAATTCTATGATAAAAATATTTCATACTGAATCCTATTATAAATATTCTTTAATTGAAGATTAGTTAAATAATTATATTAGAAATATAATATTTTTGCTGAATGCATCTTTCTTATTCATCAGTGAATAATAATCTCAATTTTCTCACCTTTTTTGCTTTAGTATCATCAAATTTTTTGTTTATACCATTTCATATTTATAATTCTGCAATTCATGTGAAGATTGCTGTCACTATTTTAAATGCTTTCAAATGTAAAAATGTTTGAATGTACATAACAGGAAATATTAATGTTTGTTTTCAATATGATTTAGGAAATTTAGTGAACTTGTAGGTGTTTCTTGTACTTCTCAAGTAGTACTTCAAATGTTTTATATTTACCAACAGTATTAAACAATTGTTTCATTTTAAATTACTTGATTTATAAAGTTTTTTTCTTCTAGGCTGTATACATCACCTAAAAGTGCAAAGCAACAACAAACAGTTGAAAGTCCATACAAGTGGTTAAGAAAAGATGTTGATGACCCAGAAAATAAACAGTTACAACTTGCAAAGAAGGCTCTATTAACGAAATTAAACGAGCTCGAGATATGTAAGATTTTATTTCAATTTTAGATGTTTTATATATCTGGGATGTAAATTCTATTTAATTTTCTAGTTTGTTACTGCTTTTAAAATAAGATTTTCTAGTAGTATCTTTCTGCATATTAGTAAAAGGATGGTGTTTAAACTTAATGTTAGGGTAATTTCATGTCCAAGATAGATTTCTAATTTATTAGTGTATGCATTTCAGTTAACTGTTCAAAGTAAAACCCTAGTTCTGTGTGCCCATTGCCAACACTGCCAAATCGCTAATGAAGATGGCTAACCATGTAAAAAATACTATGAAACAGTTATCTAATTTTATTAAGATTATGAAGTTGTCTAAGAACCTTTAAAATTAATTAAACCTTTAATTACTAAATTTGCTGAATCTTTTGAATTCTGAAATAACAAACTTTTACAAATCAGTTGCACCAATCTGTACATCAGACAGTAAGATTGAAACGTATGATGCCTTTGCATCTGAAGAAAGCACCAGGCAGAATTTTTTTACCTTAAAAATGCATTGTAAAGCTTTTCCAGCAGTGGAAGCTGGAATCTTGTTTAATGAGCTTTGTTAACTTATTAAACTTAAAAGATTTCAAGAATAGCAAAAGAAAAAATAAAAGCATTTAGATTTGTTGTTAGTCTGATGCTTTTCTTAAGAAGAAATTGGAGACATAAATACACTTGTTCAGTTCCATTAATTCTCCATTTGAGCAGGTAACTATGAATTTCCATTAAAATAAAAAGCAGAACTTTCCAATGTTGTGGATATTCTTTTGGTGCTGTATATATTTTGAAATGTAGACATCTAATTCTGAAATACTATATCTCTTATAATATTTGTAATCATATATTAGATTATTGAACTTCATAATCCAAAAAAGTCTTACTGTGGTAAGATAATATTAAAATCGAAGACTGAAATAAAGACAATTACAAAAGCTCACTCGGATGTTTTTTTTTTTAGTTCTAACAAAACTTATAAACAGACCATTTAAATTAGAATAAAATATTTCAATAAGAATTGGAAAAGAATAAATGTTATTTGTCTGTAATTAACTTAAAAAATAATCCTGAAAATTCTACTAGCAGTAATAAGACTTTAAATTATAAAGCATAATATATTTAAACTCTTTAATAGATGTTTATTTATCGATCGTTTGTCATTTTTTGCAAAATTACTGTAGTAGATGTACAACTCAACACGTGAAAAAAACTGTAAACAAATCAGTATTAGGGTTACTAGGGAACTAATTCCACTTCTTTTGGGGGTTACCATATTGATAACACTTGGGGACACACTAGAGTTCAGTCCTGTTCTATATTATCATGCAATTATTTTCCTTAGTGTCACCACCAAATAAAGTGACTACGCATCATGCCGAAAATCCTGTTGTTAGTAACTTGCGGCGTTCTCAAATGATGCATAAAACTCCACTGTCTGGTAAGTTCTTGATTTTTAAAATAATAAGTTACATTTTAAAATATTTTTATAGATTTTTTTTTTTGTCTGTGAAAGGATAGAAGCTTGTTTTTCTAATTATCATTCAATTTTACAAAGATTTTATTTGTGAACATGAATCTATGATAGTTCAGGTCTTCTGTGTTTCAATTTGGTGTAACGAATTATAATCATTTGCACATTATTTCTGATATTTTTATTTATTATTCATTAATATCTATTTTTTGGTGTATATATATATATAATTTTTGGTTGCTTTTTAGAGATAAATATTTCCTCCCAACATTCATTCAATCATAATACTTACCATTTTGCTATGACATGACCATTATTAAATAGTTGTGGTTCTTTTTAATAGATAAAACCATAAACAATTCAATTTTGCTTGTGATTTACTTTTGTTTATAACGATATTTTTCCTTCCATTTTTCCATTTTTTGAATTCCATTTTCAATAATATCAGATCACTTGTATTAATGAGAATAATATTACTACATTTTTTCTTTAAATTAGTGGAAACATTCTTAAAATGGTGATTAAATGTTTAAGTAAAAATCCTTTGATTGGTTTTTATTTAGTTTGCTCCAAACTGAAATGTAATGGGGAGCATATTCTTAATATGTGTCAAGAGAGATTATTTTCTGTTTTGAAATAGTCAAGAATTGTTTGCGGATTAGTTCAAATCTAATGTCTTGCTTATTTATTGAGAATAAAACTATCACAAAAATTGTACTCAAGTTCACCCAGTTAAAAACCAATATATCCCTTTTCTTGTTTTTTAATGTTTTTCAACATCTGTTTCGATGTTTTCAAAATTTTAATCTTTTTTCTTTTACTGCCTATCAAAAGTATAAATTTAATCTGATTCAATGTGTGTTCTTTTGCACCTCCCTCTAAAATTTAATTTTATTTATTTATTTATTTTTTTTTTTTTAGATCAATTACAGCGATTATTGCATTCGAAAACTTTACCGCCAAACCTTGAATGCTAATAACATATACTTTCAATTTCACTACTACCACCTTTTAATAGAATTACTTGTAGAACGTGATCTGAACTGTTGACACCTGGATTAATTTTTTTAAAATTAAGTTCATTAACTTATGGGGATAACTCTGAAGTCTGCTCTTGTATAACTGAAACATTGTCATCGCTAGAGAAAGCTACAACGGCATTCTAATGAGACGTGAATTTTATTTCCCACATTTTATCTGCCAGTGTCGCCATTGATGGATAAAATGCTGAAGATTTCCGTGGATAATCATTCAAGCCTGAGTTTTCAAGAAGGATTCACCTACTTTATCAGAAGCGAAATTCTTCATTTCACGTAACAACTGTGAAGATTTTCTATCGCACAGTTCTACCTCATTTAATAACTTTTGGGTCTTTTGCATTTCGTTTTCTGCGAAGATGGAAATTAGTCTGTCTTTAACAGTCATGTACTTGACCCTTCGTGGATTAGAATGTCCGACATTTGAATTAATATTACAGCGGTGGTGAAACTCATGACATAATCGTATTTCATTTGCTCTGTCGAAATTGAGCTTCCTATTGAAGAAACCATATCTTTGGGTCCGGTTTCCAAAGCGCTGGTACTTTGCTAATTCTATCGATCGATGTTGCAACGTCGCTTTCATTTTCGTCTTTGTCTACCATTTCCGATTCTTGAGTATCACGTCCAGTAGTCACCAATAAAGTGGATATTTTATGTTAATTTGTTTTCCTGTAATAAAGTTTTAATTGCTTAAATTAACAAAATTAGACACGATGGCTTAAGAAAGGAACACAACTGATTTTTTTTAAAATCAAAACAATAATCTTTGTTGTTACTAGGCAACCAATGTTGCCTCCTTACTAAAATTAAAATTTGCAGAAATTAAAAAAAAAAAAGAAGGAAAACACAGAGGATGCTACATATTTACCTTTATTTTCTTTATCGGAAAATGTGGCATTCAGTTTTCAAGGTATCGAAAGTTGATAATGTTTTTAATTTAGCTCGAAGTTTCGAAAGAATATAGCATTTTCTCTTAATAGTCCTGTTTATATTAAAATTTATTATAATTCTTAAAACTTTTTTCAATTTGTAAAATCAAGTCCATTTTCATGCAAAGTATAACAAAGTATGCTAAGAGAAAATATTGTTATGCATATTTAATTTCCTTCACTATTTTATGAAACATAAAACGTTTTTATTTGTTGATATCTAAAAATAAAAGCGAGTATTTTTGGCATTCATGAACCTGCCCAAGGCCATAATTTTCTGGGAAGAGGGGGTGACATCATTAGTAGAGAGTTTTCTAGAAAGTTTCAGTATGGCCACTCTCACTGATTAAATTGAATAAGTTTCTATTTTTTAAAACTTAATGAAAGAAAAAGAAAAATTATATATTTATTAAGAGTCTTTTTTAACATCCATATATTTTTCCATTTCATATAAATTTGAATGCTTAAACATTGATATGTTCATCCAATTTAGAAAAGAACAAATATGAAAGGAAATTGCCATCACTGCAATCTTTTAAGTTTTTTTTTTTTTTTTTATGTAACATAAAAATATAAATGCTGGGTCTTATTTTTATCTATTCAATTATGTGTATCCCAAGTTTTTTTTTTGTTGTTGTTGTTGTTTGTTTGTTTTTTAAACTGATCAATCCACAATGAAGATATATATGTGACAATTTCTAATTAATCTATGCTTTAAAAATAAATTCTTAATTGGCTGTGCTCTGACTTCACTATATTTATAACTTCAGAATTGTATGAGCTATTATTTTTCTTGCTGCATCTACTAATTATTTTCTGAAACTTTTATAAGTTCAGAATGCATTTTCACAGCTGAACTGTTCTATCTTCTTGTTTTCCTATTTATGTACTATGATATGCCCACCATGGTTTGGCTAAATAATCCTTACATAAAAAGTGGATAATTTCCTTGAAATTATGAAGAATAAAAACTGCTAAGGAAGTACATGACTTTTGCTTTAAATTATATTTATATAATTTAAGATTTATTGTTGCAACATTAAAAATGATATAGTATATAAATTGTCGATAAAACTGTTCTCTGTTCAAAAAGAGATAAAAGCTGTAGATGCATTAGGTATTGTCTTTTATTTATTTAATAATATATCAAAATAAGCATGAAGATAAAGTTAAAACTCAAGCTCATCCATGCTACTTTCTCATCAATAAAGTACTAAGAAGAGACTCTCTAAATATTTCTGTGCATGTAGCATCATATTATCAAAGTCTACCATTTTATAGGTGGTTTAAATTTATTAAAGAATTTGCTTGAAAAAGGAGTTTAATCTTTTGGTCAATTTCTCTTTTATCCAAGGGAAACAAAGCCTTGAAAATGCGTTAGGGTGGGAGTTGTCCTCACCTCTGCCATCCCCCCACCCCCCTATGGAAACAGCCACTATGATTCCAGTTTTATTTAGACTAAATTTTAAACTTCAACTTATAGTAAAATTTATTATGGCAGTCATTTTTTGCCTTCGAATTGATATAGCAGAATTCTTATAATAAATCTTAATGTTGACATAAGAAAAGTGTTAAAAATAAAATGGGCTATTTTACCCCCTTCCCCCACCTTTATTTTTACATTTTAAATCAGCTATGACATTGATGTATTTTATGTAATGAATTTTCTGTATTAATAGCATTTCATTAACAGTATTCAACTGTATATATTATTTTTCTTCAATTTTTTAGCTCAAAATCATGATTCTATTCATGTGGATACTAGAACTTTTACTCGAAGTAAAAAGAAGCAAGCCATTGAATTTCTTGAAAAACTTGATTCACTGAGTATTGAAAAATCTGAAAAAACCTATACTGTTCAACTGTATAGAAGTGATGTGAGTTCAGACTCTGTTTCTAGTTGCCATATTTTAGAAGATGCAAATGATGTTCAAGAAGTAGCTCGTATGCAAGAAGAAAGTGAGTTATATTTTGTTGCTTGATATGAACATTTTATGTACATTTATCTATTTTCAAATAATTGAATTGCCCTAACTTTCAAGTTTTTAATAAATGTATGTTTTTATCACACTTATTTATCTTAAACTATTTATTATAAATGATCAGATCAAATTTAAGAAAATCTAATATATATTTCCAAAGAAGACTTACAGCATATATACTGATTTATGAATTTCTCTTCTAGGTTTAAGAATGAGTTCTCCTTTAGGTACTCCTAAACGTGGCTCTGGTAAGTGAAAAATATGTCAGTTTTTAATATGCTTACATTTTCATTTCAAATAAAATTATTGAATGCATCCTGTCACATGCATAGATTCCAAAATCGTAATGATTTTTATCTGGGTACTATTAAGATTTTAATTATTTTCTTAAAACGTCTTAGCTTTATGAAATAATAATAATAATAAGTCTGTCAAGACCATTTTAGTTACTGAAAAGGGATGAAGATTTACAGTAGTCTTCATACTGCATAGCAGTCCTACACTATTAAAATAAGACAAATGTTAATTTTTAAAGGGAATCAACATAAATACTACCATGAAATAAAGTTATGATTTTTATGTATTCTGTAAAATCAAGAAAACAAAATTTATTAATTGAATATATTATTAGCATATTAATATTTGAAGAAAAATTTGCATACCTCTTGACCTGTTGGTTTCTTAAATATTCTTACTGTCTTTTGATGTAAAACAGGGAACCATCACTGATATACTTAAGCATGTTTTAATATTAATTTTTTAAAAATCCTTCTCCATCAATTATAGGTAAAATTATCAATATTTGTCTAGTTTAATTGAAATTATTCATTTATTATAGATCTATTTATTTAAAAGATGTACTCATCTTGATTGACTCTTATTCTGTTAACAATATCCTAAATCTGATTGCTATAGACTAACCAATTATGTACAGTATTTATTTTTTAAAGCTCCTCAAGGCTTTTTAGGCCAACTTTTTAGAGTCAAGCAAAGGTGCATATATATATATATATATATATGTATACATGTTGTGTAGTAAATTTTGTAAAAAATCACACCAAAGCAAATAAGTTTTTCATTTTTATTAGTTAAAAATTGCACAGCAACTGCACCAAAATAAAGATTCGGATGTGCATGCATATGCTTCAATAGCAAAATGCTTTAAAAAAAATCTTTTTTTGATCTTTTGACAGAACAATAGGTTTGGAGAAGTGAAAAAGTCATTAAAGGAAAATTATAAAAATGACTTTATAACAATCCTGCGAGGGGAGAATGCAAGGAATTGCATAATAAAAATTGCAAACTTCATTAACCATTATTATGATTGTGCAAATAGAAATAACCCCCTTGAAGTTTATGGTCTCGTAACTAATATTTATTCATGCATTGTTTTATTTGTACTGATACCAAAACAGAAGTTAGTATTTTGCATGAGCCTGAATATATTTAAACTTCCCCATCATTATAGATGGCTCTGGTCAATTGTATATACTGATGACATTTTCAGTTATGTGCATGCCTTGTTCTAAAAAACAGTACCATATTACTACTATTTTCAGTTCATTGAAAATTCTTTGATTTTGTCTTAACAAAAGGAATCTTTAATTTCTATAATATAATTTGGTAATTCTATGTATTGAATAAATTTTCCTGTATATGAATAACATGAAATTAATGTTGAAAAAATGAAAATTTTTACTATAATGAGTGGTCTTAGAATCTGCTTTTTGAATTGTATTATTCAGTTTAGTAACCATGGTTGCCCACATATATTGAATTTCCCTTGAATTGAATGTTTGAGTTGCTCTCCTTAGTATTATGATGGCTTTTACACTCATTAAATGCAAGAAGAATGGACTGATTCAATTGCATAAAACATCTTATTCTGTCCATCACTAGAAAGCAAAAGATGCTTTATAAAATTTCAACATTTAAAGCCAAATAAATAATGTTCTTTATAATTTAAATTTAAATAAAATTTCACTCATTTAATTTGATTTTTTATCCTTATTATATCCTTTTCTTTCTTATAAATATAAGAATATAAACAGCAAATGTTGATTTTTATTAATTGGTACTCTTAATATATTTTTTTCAGATATATAATATTATATTGTAAATATGTGAAAAACAATCATCTTATGAAATACATTATTTTTTTTCCTTCATTT
Source organism: Argiope trifasciata (assembly GCA_026543055.1). Taxonomy (NCBI): domain Eukaryota; kingdom Metazoa; phylum Arthropoda; class Arachnida; order Araneae; family Araneidae; genus Argiope; species Argiope trifasciata. Next base: position 513,992 of record JAPMOQ010024668.1, on the reverse strand, counting down.
TCAAGCAAAATTTTATGTTTTAGTATGCCTATAGATCAAAGGTGACAACTGAAATTTTGTGATGAAATTAGTGAAGTTTCTCTTAAACGTCTTTCAAAATAAAATTTTATATCTAATTTAAAGATAATTAAGTAATTATTAGCTAATTCAGATATATTATAGTTAATTATTTAAAATTACTATTGTTATGATATAGAGGACATTAAGAATTGTCTGATTGGAATGATATGCACTAATACAAAATGAAAAATTTCAAACATAAATCTTATAGCAAATGTAGTTTACTGCTCTAATGTCAGAAACATTATTTTGAATTATTATTTAAATTTCGTAATAAAATTAAATAAGGGCTAAGCAATTGAAAATAATTACTAACTTATCTTTTAAACATGCTGTTGAAATATTTTATGAATGAAACACATGTTAATATAACTTTCACCAAATTATGTTTGATTGCAATTATTTTTGGTGGAGTAAATATTTATTTTAAATTATTTGAATTTTGTACAATTTTTTATAAATTAGATATTTTTGAAAGCATTTATTTTTATATTTTATTTCTCCATTTAAGTACATTTAAAAATGTACAGCATGGATTTAGTCAATTCTTCAAGCTGAAACAATTTTGAGTTCTTCAGCACCAAAACTTATTCATGTGCTGCAAAATTCATGTGAATTTCTTAACTCTCAATTATTCATGAACAAATCAGAACTAGCTGATGTATAGATAAAAAGATACTGGAAATAACCTTCAACATTAAAAACTTAAACTAATGTAAAAGACAGAAGATGTAAAAAAAAAAAAAAATCTTTCTTCTCGTGGGGAAACTTGGAGGTCATCTCTTGAAAAGACTCTTGGATTCACTAGCATGTAAATCTTCACATCATCATTTAACTATTCTTTAACATTTATTTTTAACAGCTATTTTTACTTTTCCCTTTTTCTCTTTATTACTTATCTTAGTCTCCCTCTTTTCTTACAACTCATATTTAGTGTTACATATTCAAAATGTTCAAATATTATTCAGTATCTGGTTTAAATTACTGTTGCTATTTATGCAATTAAAAAAATGAACAGGAGATAATAGTCTTTCTGCCCAGGTTTTTCCTGCACTAAAATAACAGATAAATATTTAAAAATTCTTTTCCCTAAACTTACTCGTGTTGCAGAACATCAACTGAAATATGTTTTATTAGCAAACATAATTTATCTTGATTAATATTAAATTATTGATCATAAAAATCCAATTAGAGTTTTGAAAACATTAAAGCTAAAGAATTTTAAAATTACTTTAGCTGTGTCTTCAATTAACAAATTTTCAACCCTTCTACAGTTTATTGTCAAATTATGTTGGTAGTAAATTTATCAATTATTGAAACATTTTGTGTCATATGAATGGGGTATTCTTCAAATTTAGATACAATATATTGTATTTGTAAAAGCTGAACTCATTCTTTCATGAAATTTAATAGCAAAAAATCTATTTATAAGTAACCAAAAAAAATTTAAAAAACACTTGGTCACGAATTAATTTACAACTGACTATCCACTAGATATGGAGTTTCAATAATGACATTTAAATTGAAATTTTCTTTAAAATGCTTCACATACTTTATAACTTATTCTAATAATTTAATATGTAGTATAGGAAAGTGACAAAAGTTTCAGAATAAATAATATTTTATTATGAAATAGGCACTATTTAAAAATAAAAAAAAAGTAGAGAAAAGAGAAATTTCATTAAAAAAATTTTTTTACTATGTGCAATAATTAAAATAAAAAAAACTGGTGATTAAGCATTTAAATTTCCTTTTTTGGAAATGTTAGAAGACCATTTAATGAACTCACATGCATCCATGTATACATATAATGCGTAATGATTTCTAATGAGTTACACTCTAATATTAATTTCCTTATAGTTCAAATTCTGGGAGTGGCTATTAATTTTCCCATGGAATCATGACACTGATTTCTGCTAATTCTTTCAAAAATTATATTAGATTGGAATTTTTTTTTCTTGTTTCTTTTCACCCTTTCTTTTTTTTTTTCTACTTCGTTTTCCAGTCTGTTGTTATCTTGATTTGGAGAATTCTTGTCAAAAGCTAGAATTTGGTCCATATCCTTGAAATCTTTGAGTGACAGCTGTAAATAAAACAAACCATGACTGCTACTCAATTGAAATGTTACATATGTAAGGAAAAAATAACTTGACTGAAATTTGTAGTGAATTCTATTTTGCTTCAAAGTGGATTTGTACTGAAAATTAAGCTTTTGAGAACATCCCTTAGATTGTCATCTTATGTTTCATACAAGTATTTTAAGTGCTGTGTCGATTATTATACCTTGAAAAGCAAGTTACTTTGTTATATAAACCTGTGATGAAACTATAGATCATAGAAAAAACCATCATACTTTTAACAAGAAAAGCAAAAGCTCCTTCCATTATTTCTGAAAACACTTCTATTGATATGACAATTCTATTATGTTCATTCTATTTATATGACAATTAAAGATATGGGGAATTGCTTTGGTCTTCGCCTTCAATTTACAACATAACCTTGAAAAGATTGTATAATATATTGAAAGTCATCATTTTTAAACATTTCACTATTTACTAGATAAAATACAGATAGGATAACAGGATTACTACACGTCTTTTGCTTTGAAAATAAGTCTTTGAAACAAAAAAGTATTGATTGTTAACATCTGCAGTTTATCTCCAAATGATGGACACCTGCTTGGTATGACCTTTCTGCTGTGTAATGACTATGTAATAACTGAATCACTCAAACTTCTTTTAGGACCCTATAATGCTATTTTCTATGATTTGCTATATTCAAGAATCAGTAAGATGGATCTTGTGGAGTTGCCAAATGGAATCACTGAATCAATTTTTAAAACTGATGTATGAGAGAAATTTTCAAAACCAGAAAACAGAATCAAATATTTTCTGCTTTAATTTTCATATTAATATTTTGTATAATGTTTGCTTAAATAAATTTGTAAATAAGATGAATTTTTTTTTAACTAGAAAATATCACTAAAAAATTCTATGGTATAAAAAATGAGATGCCGTTAGATTTTCTGTTACTCATGTGTAAAGTTGGACAGAAAAATGAGTGAGCTAACAGGTAATTCCTTATTTTAAAAACAAAGAATTTATTTTTGAATTTAAAATCATCTGCTATATTTTTTAAGAGTTGTTAATTGCAACTGATATAAGTTTGATTGTATTCAAAAATGAATTTTTTTTTAAATTCAATTTTAAGTTTCAGCATTTTTTTCCTCAATATTGTATACTTATTTGCGTAATATTTTATCCACAATTTTTGAAATTATCTTAAAAATTATCTTTAAAAAGGAGAAAAAAATATTATACAATAGCACATTAATCAAAAATGAAGAACATGTATGTATAATTTTTTTATTCTGAAGTAAATTGATTGAAAAATAACTAAATAAGAATAGAAAAATTCACATTTCAATTTCATTCTTATAGTATTGAATATGAAATCCAAACAATGTAGATATGTACTCATTCAAAAGATATGTACTCACTTTTTTGCATAAGCTGCTTTGTATCCTGAAAAGTGTTTAAATTTTTTAAGATGCTTATTTTCAAGTACCTTAAAAGTGTTAACTTTTGAAAAACTATCCTTAGAGACTTAACTTTTTTGAGAAGTGCATAGAAATCCCTTTTTTCCCTTTCTCCCTCCCATTCAGGTTTTGAATATGAAATTGAAAGCCGGGTAGAAAGAGTTTCTTTATCATATCTATCAAGAAAGAAAGGAAAGGATTTGGAGAAGAAAGATGGAATAGATTCAGGAGTGCCAACAAATAAAGGGTGTCCCAAAATGAATGCCAGATTTGAATTTGCCACCATTTATGCAGTAAAGAGTTGGGAACTGTATGAGGGGTTTACTTTGATAGCTGGTAGTTTAGGACTAGTGAAAAATTCAGTGTTAAGCAATAGAACAGCGTGTTAATGCAAGATTTGAACTAAACGTCAAATGCAGTTCTTTATCCTTTGAATTGTGAAGTACACAGGATCGAGTTACACATGGAATAACGCATAGGCTGATGACCTCAAACTCTGCTCTTTTGTCAAAATTTTGCATAAATGTGGCTGAATTTTGTTGATGTGGCGTTGTCTTTCCTTCTTCATTGCACACGTGTTTGTGGGCTTATCAGCATGAACCTTTGACTTCAATTAACTCCATAAAACGAAATCCAGTGGTAAATCATATGATCTTGGGACAATTCTCAAATTTTTGAACTATAGTTGCCAGGCCTTCAATAATTTTGAAAACACTTTGTCCTATTGTGTAGTGCTCCATTTTTACTAACCCTAAACTGTCAGCTGTCAAATGGTTTTTTACATTACATAGGGCCTAAATACACTTTATTGTTTGAATGGTGGAAAATTCAAATATTGCATTAATTGTGGGACACTGTTAAGATAGCGCTTAATGACATTCCCCACCCCCCTTCTGTTTTTCAGTAATGTACTGCACCATTTATTGAAATTCTGGAATGCTTATCCTGAAGAGGCAATACAAAATATGTACTGCGCCTTATATTTGATTATTAGACAAATGTTCGATTTTCAATTTTTAATGTTTTATACGTGAAAATATTTATTTTAATTATTCCTGATGAATGTATATTTAATATTTTATGTATTGTTAAAGTAAAATACGCAAATTGGTCCTATCAAAGGAAAAAAAGATTAAAGCAAGATGAATTTAATACGCCAGATAGGTACATTGAACATGGGAGAGCACTTTCTATAGTTACTGAAGATAGAGCTTTGAAGAATTGTGACCTTCAAAAGGACAATCTGACCCACCAAATGATTCTAAATAAGTCTAGCGCCATTCTGAAAACTGTTTCTGCCTTATGTTCGATCACCCTTGGGCAGGGGGCCTTAACAATGTGCCACCTAAATTTATTTGGAAAAGATACTCCGAGTTAAATTTTTTGTATTTTCTCTGTTTTCACAAAAAATTAGCATTAACAATGTGTAAATGTTAGAGCATACAACTCTTCACTATGATTGGAACACTTCTTTTTCCAGATATTTAATTCTGCTTTATAATTCTGTTAATAAGAAGAATGGGTAATTAGGAAGGAGTAAGTAAATAATTCAGAATGTATGACATTTCTTTTTACACAGCTTAATTTACACTAAAAAGTACGATTAATTTTTCAATCCGAATGGACCAGACACTAGGAAATTTTGCTTATGAAATTGTAAGATCTAATATGTTCCCATTCATGGACTCAGACCCTTCATTGATAATTCTACTACTGACTGAGAATTTTAATAAAATGCTTAGTATTTTCTCGAATTTTGTAAATAAATTGCTTATTTTTTTAAACTATTAAACTCTTCCTACGTTTCTTATATGTGTAAAATCATCTGATGTCTCAGCACAGTTGTAATGTTTCTAATTTCCGTCTGATTATTCTTGGAAAATAGAATACTCTAAACCTTATTTAATATCCCGTTTGTATCGTATTGAAAAGAAATGATACATTTAGTTATTCAGAAAATGATTTTCAGAGAAATTTTATTCCTCAGTTTTTTCTTAGCATGGAATATTGCAAATTTAATATGAAGTGCATAAATCAGTTGGAAGAATAATGAATTAAATTATAAAATATATATAATTTTTAAATGTCTTTCTATTTTTTGAAATTTTTAAACCATTAATTGATTCCTATTTATTGAATTTTGTCAATACCTCCATTCCTCTTCTTTGACAGAATTCCGTATTCTTGATTTGTAATGAATTTTGCTTAAATATATAAATTAGATTAATAATAAAGGAATTATTAGATTAAAAAAATAGATTCCAAAAAATTCTTTTCATATTTTATAATATGCAAGTGGTCCATTTTCTGTATTTTGTAATATGCATATGGTCACCTATATTTATCAAAGAATAAGTGTAAACTTTTCTCTTCCTGACATCCAAGATAAATCAGAACAGTTCTGCATTTCTGAAAGCTTATCACTTTTTTTAAAATATGTATATAGTTAACATTTAAAAAGTTTGAGGTTCAATAAAATAACTGTGTAAGAATGATACTTTGTTGCAAAAAAGAAATTATGTTTACCTGTTACCCCTATATATAGAAGAAAAATAGTAGTAAAGTATATTGTGACCCAAATTCTACTACACATTTAAAAAAAAAACATTTCTTTGTCGTATAAGAAAATGATTTTATGAAAGCAGTGACCAATTTATTTAGGTAGTTTTTATAGTACAAATTTATGGTTTCAAAATTTTATTTAGTTTACTTGCAAGCTTTACCACAGCAAGTATATATATATATTTATATTCATGTTTTGTTTGGTATCATAGCTGTAGTCATCTGTACACTCACATTGTACATGTTATATCTATGAGTGTTACTGCATCTTGACGAATAAGGCTTATCCAATGCTAGTATTTTCATACTTTTATGGATATGTGTATTTAAAATATTATTTTGCTCATCTATTTATTCTAGTATTGCACATTTTAATTCATGCAGAGAGAGAAAAGTAAGATATAAAATTGATTATAATATTTGATTGTGCTTACTTGTGTAGTTTTAAATTGACTCCAGTATATCACAGAAAGATAATTTTTCCTTAAATATACTTGTGGAGAAAAAAAAAAGTACTCCTTATTGATGTAGTTTAACTTTATATGGACCGTAGAGGAAATTTTGAAAAAAAAACCCTTCTGAACATGAATTTTATTAAAAGCATCAGAGCTCTAAATTTTTTTTCTGCTTTTCTATGCTGAATCTGCAGCATTAGAAAAAGCTACCACTGAACAAAAAAAAAAAAAGTTTGTTGTGAAGAGGAACTTAAGTTATCAGAGCTCCATAAGGCATAAAGCACCAAAATGCATCTCCACTTCTAATTTTGATTTGTCTTTTTCATTTAAAAAATTACTGAATCTGGGTGAGAGGATCGAAGTTTTTGGGTAACTTAAGTGAGCAATGTTTATTTAGCTAAATATTATCCATTAGGAAAATTTTGACTGTCATACAAATAATTTAAACATTTTACAACATACTTTGTTACTGATCTGAAACTAAAATCGCCATTTTTAGTACTACTAATATTTCATTCTTTTTTTTTTTTTCCCTCTTTGTTGATGATGAACTTATGAAGAAATGACAAATTTTTTGCATGATGAGGAGATTTTTATTTAAAGTATGTTTTTATTATACTTTTAAAACTTGTAATCACTAAATTCATAAACGGTAAATAATCTCCGAAAAGATCACAAATTTGAATCGCTGATATATGACGATTACCAAAATCTTTTGAAACTCATGTTTTAACTTTCTAATTAGAAACAACTTTTTGTGTGTGTGTGTGTGTACAATTAATATAAGGAAGAAGCTTGTTGATTTATTTATTTCCCACATTTATTATTTTGCAAAATTTTCTTGATAAACACTTTTTGATTAAAAAAAAAGTATAGAGGAAGTTTCAGAAAATCTAAGAACAACTTGAGGAAATCCAAACACATTGAGATATCTACAGGATCCACAGCAAAATCACTTATTGCAGAAATTTATTTAGATACTTCCTAGAGCAGAACAATTTTACTTTTGATCTAGAGTATCTCTTTGTTCCAATATTTAACATTGTTGAAAATATCCCATAAAGAAATTTAAATGCTTAGCTAAGCATAACATTTTAATACTTAAAAAAAAAATTAGCAAATATTTGAGTTTGGATTCTTAGGCAAAGATTTTCCCACGGCATATATATCCTGGTAGCTTTAATAATTCTATGTAGCAAATAAGTAGGGAAGAATATTTTTTTTGTAATCTTCATCAAAGAGCTAAATTTTATGTATTTAAAAGGATTTTGATATTTGTAGATCATCAAAGCTACTAGGAATCTAAATAGCGGGCATTCATCACCATCTGAAAACAGAAAAAGGAGAATGTGGAACATTTTCAGCCTTTTTGCATATTCAAAAAGGAAATTTTCTCAAATTGTAACTGGGCCAGAATTTCGTTTAAGTATGTGTTATCATATCTTAACCCTTTCTAGGACTGTAGGAAATATGCCTACCTCCACATTCTTGAATCTTTGAATGATGTTGCGTTGGTTGACTTAAGCTCTCACAAAGAAAAAAAAATCCTAGATGTTCCAGTTTATCTCACACAAAAAGTGTCTTGATTTGTTATTTAGATATTAAACAAATTAATAAATTAAATTAATATAAAGACTTAAATAGATTATTTTTCTTAACCCAATCTCAATCCAAAAAATGTTTTTATTTACCGTGACTAGAAAAAAGGGGGGGGGGGGATTTAAAAGGTTAACATAAGATATTTAAGGTTATAGATCACAGTTGAAAGACTACACAGTTCAAGGGTTTAAGTAATAATGTTTTTAAATCCAAATTTGAGTAGTTTGAAAGTGAATTACTGAATGCTAATAATTTGAATTTTTTACATAAATGCATTTTCTGTTAAAGGATTCAGATGCTTGGCTATTTGAAAATCAAATTTGTATTCTTCAATATTATTGTTATTATTAAAAAAAGTTTTCAGCAGAGATTAAGATTTCTGTGTTAAATCTGTGATCATTAAGCAAGGTATTCCAAAATGCATTTAATCAAGCATTTTGGTTTCAACTTGTGTAAATTCTGGTGGTGGTGGGTGGTTCTAATGAAACTTGGTCATACCAAGCACGAATGAGCGGAGCTCTTTCGAATTATGGCAGAGGTGTGCGCCTTTCGTTGTTAACGAGCACTGTTAAGGTGAAAGTACGATTTTGCTCGAACACACACGACAAACCCCTTTTTAGTGGGCGGTCGAACTTATTCATACACTCATTCATCCATCTGCAAGTCAGAATTTAGATCCAAATCGGAGACCGACTCATCCCTGATTCAGTACCCCCAGAGGTATCGTTTTGTTATGGGAACTTGGAGGACTTTGCAGTCGCGATATATTTAACGTGCCCCAACTGCCATTAGCCAACACGGTGGTCTTTGACTGAGACAAGGACAGAACCCGCGACCTTTCGGTTACGAGACTGACGCTCTACCAACCAGGTTACCGCGGCCCTGTAAATTCTGCATGAGATGCAGAAATGTGTGCAATTCAGAAGTACATTCAAGTAATAAAAAGAAATAATTTAAGGTAATAATTCAGTTCAAATTTTTATGTATACAGTTTGTTTTGGTCAAAGTGTAATTAGAAAATATTAGAGTTGATGCATGCACATAATCATTGTGAATCTAGCTTCAAAATATTCTGTTGTGGAAAGCAATTATCATATTTTTTTGTAATGCTATTATGGTTTCTTTATTTTTTAAAAATCAAAATGACCTGCAATCTTTATTAAGTTGTTAATTCAACATTTAATAAGTTTCATCACTTAAATTATATGCATACATCACATCAATTAAATGCATACTTACTTAAAAGTGATGAAAATATTTAATTACAGATGAAGATATTTTTGCCCGTAACTTTTCAAATTTTGAAAAATTGCCAAATGTATAATCGCCATATTCGTTTGGTGGTATTTCCAGCTATATTAAGGGATTTTACATTTTAAAAATATAATTAAATATTTTAATCTTTTAAATTTAGGTTACCATAGTAATATTTTTCATTTAGCTCTCATTTTACTGGTAAAACAGTTGAATATTTTAATTACATGTATTTTAATTTGACAAAAAGTATACTTGACACAGTATACAGCACAAGTTGCATTGTAACTTGTGCATGAGCATACTACTGTGTTATATCTATACTTATAATAAAGCTCAGTGTGTGTGTGTTGGCGCTCTACAGGCCAGACCGTTGGACCTACAGCTACCAAATTTGGTACATGTATACCTTGGAGGTCGGGAATGTGCACCTCGGAGCCCTTTTCTCGGATTTTTAATTAGAATTTGAAATAATTAAAATTTAAGCGAAATTTCGATGTTTTTCCGCTATAACTTCCGAAAATATTATCGCACGATCATGATTTTTACATCAATTTAATGATTAAAAAACTAGCTTTATAATGGTATCAGTGTTTTAATGTAAAACTTAAGCTTCTATTTTTTACGAATTTTTAAAGAAATATTTTTAAAAAGTTTTTTTTTTTAGCATGTGACTGGATAAAATAAAAGAAAACAATAACGGAAGTTCAAATTTTAAAAAAATATATCATCGCAAAATAAATCTAAAGAAATGCAACTTTTAGCACATGACTGGATAAATATAATAATTATTTTCTAAAAAAATTAAATGCAAAGCAAAGGTTTCTATAAAAGTTTGCTATATCTAAATCATTAATTCAATTAATTATATTTATTTATACAGGATATGCATTCAAATCTCGGTCCAATTCGTAAAATATTATTGATTGTCATACATATTGCTTAATACTATTAATTTGATCAAAATAAAGTAAATAATTACATTTTATGTAGCTTGAGTCAAACAGTGTATTTATGAATAATGAGTTTTAGATTTCTTCATACTTTGCTCTGTAAGCCATATTTTACAAAATACTTTTATTAATATTTTAAATAAAAGTTGCTACATCAATCAGTCTTCTAAATCAATGATTAAAACTGACTGATTTATAAAATTAAAGAATATTATTAGGAAAACGCTTTCTTTTAGAACTTTCCGTCCATCATCTTAAAGAAAATATTAATTTCAGGCCAATCAATGCCCGGAGTTAGTTCAAGGCTAAATAAATATATGATTTAATTGAAAATTTTAGAACGCATTACTCATGGCGAACCAGCTGGTCGCCAAAGGCAGCTAGTATATAATATACACACAGGGTGTTTTTGGTTCCCATTTTAGTTTTTCTTGAATAGCTTTAAAACTCCCCGGTTCTCACACTACACGTTTATATCAAATTATATAATATAAAATTCTTTAAATTTTCAAGCTTCTTTTTTTTTTTTTTTTTTTTGTGTTACTTCAAAACTACTTTTTCGTTTTCACTACTTACGACTCTCTAAATAATCAAATCCGCATGTTACCAACATGAAAGAAAAAAAAATTAGGAATGTGCTTTCACTTTTAAAAACAAATCATAGTTAAAACAGCATTTGTTATTTTTGATTAATTTTTTACACTTTCCAACTCCCTATATTTTTGCAATTTTCACCTACTGAACGTCGTTTGGTA